>JAUTBT010005556.1:42500-46665 GCA_032361225.1 Lepetodrilus schrolli
TCATAAACTAAGGAAGCTGCTCGCGTATTTCGTAAATCATAATTACAAGTTAAATTCATGGAGCGAAAAAAAGTAATGGTTCAATTCGAACATCAGACATAGAGGTATTCAGAAGGTAACTTCGGCACGCACCTCATGTGCACCCTACTTACATCAATGTGTATGTGTAGCTCCCTGTCTGAATAATTATATGTTAATTAAACATTAGCATAATGAAAAACACTAGGAACAAACCATTAGGTAAAAATCTCGTAGATTTAAGCTCTGAACATGTGTTAGCGATTTATAATTCAATGTGTTACATTAGTTAACGTGTTATCGAACAATTCTGGAAGTTGGTCTTTAAACGACATGGCAATATATGTATGTACAAATATATACACTTTAGTTTGATTTCGATGTTACCTTGATTAGTAAATGTATAATGTAATGTATGTATTATTCGTCGAGGAGAGGTATAAAATAAGCTCTACAGCTTGATTACCAATCCTCATTCATGTATTTTGAATAAAAATATGTGTAAATCAAATCCCACACAACCCCCGTGACCTGTGTTGGACTTGTAAATCACCCAATACTACAGCTGTTATATATCCATTATGGGCTGTTAAGTAGATGCATGTGACTACATTAATAAACTTTACTATTAATTTCAATTGAAAAGCACAAACAAAACCCCATTTATGTCCATATTAAAGTATGTATGTACGAAGCAGACTTATCATACATTAAAGCTTTCATAAGGTGTTGTCAGGAACATTGTAAAGAAGCATGGTAGGTCAAGCCGGGGATGGTATCAAAATTATCTCGCATTATGGAATTATGAAATCATTATCTCCATAAAAGTAAGAAGTATCAAGGCTTTGAAGCCATCTATTAACTCAAATTGAAAATATACACACGTGCACGCACACACACTCACACACATACACACTGCATGATGTATACCGTATATACACAAAGATGTAATGTTATGTTGTAATAATACTTTTTTTCTTTTGAGATAGCTCTTATTATTGATATTGATGCATGTCATGCGACAGTATGTCATTGGTGTATGAATATGTAAATTGCTATTACATGATAGAACAGCACCCCTCCATATATTTAGCAAAAGTGTGAAGTAAAATATAGGTTAAATAGTATTCAGTGACCTAAGAACTTGTAATTTTGGAACTGGTTAGGTACAAGCATTTCTTAACACTGCCAAATTCCAGTGAACTGTGTTAAATAGGTTTTGATTAAATGTACCAAACAGGGGTTTGTAACATAACCAGCCAAATGATGATGTCAAGTTAAAGAAATAGAACAAGGATTTGTATAAAATCTTGACAACAGCAAATGAGACTTGGCGCTAACAAAGCAACTGGACATACGACGAACATATTAAAATACTGTATCACCAGCTCCGCAACAAGCCAGGCTCTTGGTAGGCACGTTCGGTGCTTAATAATTTAATTCTTTCACAGCATTGTATTCACACAAAATTGACCAGCACATAAACAGACATGCATTAAGATGCTATGATATTTCAGATTTCACTATCTTCAATTTCACAGCATGGTACATTCACATAGAATTGACAATCATACATGTATAAACAGACATGCATTAAGATGCTACGATGATTCAGATTTCACAATCTTCAGCATGTCTTCTACTTCAATGATCTTTTCTCTTGGCTTTCCTATTTTCTCCCCTTGTCTAGATTCCGCTTGGTCTATTTTCTTCCAGTCTGAGAATGTGACAAACTCCACACCTGTACAGGTAACACATTAAATAAATATTGACATCCATCTCTAAGACTGGTGAATAAAAATAACCCAGATAATAAAAAAATTAGCCAAATATACTGAACCAAAAAAGAAACTTGATTTTGACTAAATGAAACTTTGAAATGGATTAAAGAAGGTAACGAGCTGCAGTATTCTGTTATGTTAATTAGTTAATTAGTTAAGCTTAAGCTGAGAATGATTTGCGGGCTGACCCAACCCTTAAATAATATTTGAGAATCGATGATTGGGCAGTAACAGAGATTGCACAGATGACTAGAGCTGCAGTGAATACAACCAGTGGCGAATACGATACGTATCACGAATATGGGGTGCCGAATACGAATAATTATTCACAAATACAAAGAAATAGAACCAAGATACAATAAGCATGATGTTTGTATGTTAGTTACTTGAATAACTTGAACGGGTACAAATAGATGTTTCACTTGTCAGAGAATATTGACGACCAGATATGGACACTTGTTCTTTAAGAACACAAGCATGTCAACATTCTCTGGGAGGCGAAGCTCTATGAGCAGTGACATCTCCTGCAGTACTGAAGACACACGCTCACTTGCATTTTTTGTCTGTGCCATCCTTGTAATTCCATACCCCAGACTTGAACTTTGCTGGGACATCGGAAAGGCCGACAAATTCCTTCCCTGACATCGCGAGCTTAGCATACAAGTGCTGTGCAGACGGCATGTGCAGACGACAGGAAGTTGTCGGAAGTAACACGGTTTTGGGCATAACATAATTATCATGTTTACAACTGTTAAATAATTATATTTAATTAAAGCAAAATTATTATATAGCATTTGAGCCGATAGTGAACATGTAAATGTATACTACCTAGAATTGACACATTGATTGGTAGTCGTAAACAAATGGTTTACGACAACGAATACTATTGGCTGATGGTCTATATTCAGTGCACCAAATACGTGAGTGAATCATTGCAGTTCTACAGATGACGTAATCATATTTTGTCCATCATAGCTTTCCTCATGATTGTGGACGATCTACTGTTGTATTTACCTCTCTCAGCTAGCACAGCCCTGAGACCTTCTTGTCCTCGTTTCCCCGTCATGTCAAGTTGACCCTGCTCAATGTCCTTGAGGATGACCTTGCCAGTGTTGAAGCCGTCCGTCATGGTGGTGAGGATAACGCCCACAGGTCCCCGCCCCACCCATCCACTGCAGTACAGGCCTGTAACATAGACCAGCATACAGTTCTAGTCTTAGACACCCATGTACTACCACAGTCCAGTAGAACAGGTTCACATACAATAATAAATATAATATAAAATAATGGAATGAAAACATATTACAGTTATTAAATACGGTTATTAAATACTGTAATTACCCTATTAATTCGAATAGGAGAAAATAAATACATTTTTAGACGTTTGAATTATTAGAAAAAATGTGAACATTGAAAATAATCAGTGTTCGTATAATTAGGACAACCAAACTAAAGTACAAAATATGTTTGTAAATAAAATATTAAATAAATGATGGATTTATAAAATATATATATTTAAAAAATATTGTTGAAAATATTATTGTGCTTGAATAATGTTTGTATTTTTAGAGTCGGAAATTTCAAAAATAAATTTAATTAATTTAGGTGTTTGAAGTATTATAGGGTTCAAATTATTAGGGTAAACTACGGTACGATTAGAATTCAACTCTTTTTTTTGAGGATCCATCAAAATTGGGATACGTTGGTCCAGGAGAAGACGAGACCATTCTTGGATGAAGACATTCAAGACAGTAACCAGCGACTCTAAACTTACTGACCTCTGCCTGGTTCTTACTGAACCTGCCCTATATAAACAGATGCTGGAACGAGAACACACCTTTTGTCCCTAATACTCGGCCGTTTTCATTTGGAATGATTCCGTTTTCCTGGTCAAAAGGCACAGTGTCATCAATAGGAATACTCTGGTAACCAATGCTCCGTAAAACCTGAAACAAAATAACCCAGGTACAGGAAGCATACACATCCTAGCCAAAGTAACTCAAGTGTCGAACCTTACCAATAGCTTAATGCACGTTTGGTCAAGGAATTGCATGAAGAACACAGATAGTGATGGATTGATAGGAAGACATGCTACAGTCAGTGAACTCACCAGTCCACATGGTATACTGGTCACTTCATCTGTTGAGACAGCTTTCTGATTCACGTTATCATCACCCTTGAAATCCAAATAGAACAAGCTTCAATATATAGCACACGATGTTGTAAATTTAATGAATGGATCATCACTAATTCAAATTTCTGATACATTTTTTTACATGGCCCAGTGATTGAGTGATTATGGAGTTTAACGTCGCTGCGGGAATCTTTCACCCATTTGCGACGATTAAACATTTAATTATTTTACT
>JAUTBT010005557.1:0-26672 GCA_032361225.1 Lepetodrilus schrolli
TTCAATGGTTTATTACATTAAAATGATTATATTGAATAATTAGAATAACCCACTCGATACGAGTGGTTACGGAAAATGTATCCCACGTGAAATTCATGTTCAAATTACTCGCTGAAGCTCGGAACTGTGAACATTAATTTCACTCGGGACATATTTTTCGTACTCGCTCGTATCTCTTGGGTTATTCTCTAATTAATTGATCATTGAAGACAAGATTTATTAGATGCAAATTACATATCAGATACTGCACGTACGTATTAGTATTATTATTAAGTATATGCTAATTACTACGATATACCGGTACATCTATGGAATAAATACTATAAATATTTGAATAATCAAAGGAAGCTCGGAACTGTGAACAGTAATTATACTCTGGACATATTTTCCGTAATCACTCGTATCTCGTGAATTATTCTCTAATTAACAACCCACTGTAGTTGGACGCCTTTGATGTATCCAGAGAGTAAGTCAAGTGTACAATAAAACGTAAATGATGCATAATTTACTGAGATCATTAGGAATATGATATTCTCAAGCAGCTATAGTAATTACCATACATTGGCTGTGCTCCCAATGGAGATAATAAAATACGGTCGTCTATGTTCATATTTGACTATTAATAAGTAAATTAATGGATTAATTACCACGAATACTCTTTAAACGACGACTAGTTGACCCATTTATTTCCAAACGATGTATTTCTTACCTAAACTACATGCATTTACTTGTACTAAATGCATGTCTATGCACAATTACTGTGTCTAACCGTATGTTCTATTCAGCCATATAAATTACTATTATTCCTGACATCTCATTGGTTTTCAATAATGTATTTGTTTCTATCAGAGTAGCTCTAATATACTATTTGATCGAAATCTAAAGTCATACAATCACGGTTTGTTGACATATTTCATGTTGACATATTTTCTTGCATAGGATTATGTACATTAAGTTGTGTCTACACAAATATTTCCCGCTTATCCCACTGGTTTTCCATATTTTCATATTTTATGTATTTTATGTTTGTCTCGCTACAATAAATGCAAACATGTTCATCGAGTAATGTAGGTGTTTTCCGTTTACACTGAGTCGTACCACTTCGAGTAATATCCTCCTATTGCATTAATATAATACGCAAAACAGATTACAACCACATTCAGGTTTTACTGGTAGTTTATACTGGCGATTAAAGCAAATTTATGGGGAGGGGGGGTGCATTTTTGTCTACCAATAAGTGGTGAAAAGGTTTTTGGAAGTACAAACATGATTTTATTATTTCAAGTGAATGTACTTTGCACTTATAGCTAATAACCAGTCCAACACGAGCATACATATCTGTGCCTTTAACAATG
Source organism: Lepetodrilus schrolli (assembly GCA_032361225.1). Lineage (NCBI taxonomy): Eukaryota > Metazoa > Mollusca > Gastropoda > Lepetellida > Lepetodrilidae > Lepetodrilus > Lepetodrilus schrolli. The sequence goes on from JAUTBT010005557.1 coordinate 1,356, forward strand.
AAATATGGTCATAGATCTTTCAAGAAGATACTACGACTAAATATTCTCAATCGACAAACCCTCGGGGTATAATTGCTTAAAAGTAGAGAGTGAAGTGCATTTGGATCAGAAGACGGCTAAACTCGATATAACTCGACAAGAAATCAAAATCATAACACAATATAACATTATTAAAACTCGATTAAAAAAACAACCTACCAATAAGGTAATATAGAGTATGAAAACTAGTTATTTGCATTACCTGCGCATCACTGTACACTGTAATAAGACTGATCCCAGAGCCAAATTTGCTTGGACAGGTAGCAGTGCATTTGTTTCGTGAGTGATCGTTTAAAAATATGAATTTAAATAGTGTATAAAGTTGTTCCTTTATTAAGCTAGGTTCGTTTCCCTTACTCTGGCTACACGAAATGCCACTCGTGAGTGATTCTCCCCATAAGGATGTACTTTACAAGCGTAATTATCTCGTGGTTAGAATAGTGCTATTTTGGGAACATTATATATTTTAGGGTGTAACCACACCTCTATTAGATATACTTGCCCCTACTTTATATTCCCATCGGACCTTAGCCAGCGAAAAAAAAAAAGTGAAGCCGTAAATAGGCTTTTTGTACGACTGAACCGGCTACGTATTGGAGGTGTATTGGCAAAGGTCCCCATCCCTTTTATAACTAAATTTGGCCGAATCTTGGTTGCAAAATGTACAGTCATCTAGGCTTCAATAAATGACAATATTGCAACCAAATACATTAATTTTGATGACTGTTTGTGCGGTCAGTACTCCGTATTGATATTCAGCGAAATGCTGTTTTGATCAGATCGGCCAGTATCAATGGAACAGCTGATTGAACAGCATGGATATTTTGGTTAATAAAAGAGTCATCATCGTAAAAACAATGATTATGTAGTTGTTAGATGTAAATCTATATGTCTGTGCTAATCTTAACTCTATCCCTATCACCGACTCACGAAAATTAGCATAATAGAAGGGGCCCCTATCTCCACCTCCAACGGTATATTTACCATGTTTAATAGAATATAGCAAAACATTTAGTCTATGTAGTATCAACCCCAATTGTTGTTATGAATTCACAAAATTGTAAACTGTTAAATATGCATGCATCCATACATTTATAAATTTAATTTAAATATGATAGTCAGTCTGTACATGTCAGGTCCAATATAAAAAAATAATAATAATTGAACATTATGAATGATCGTTTGACAGAAAATAAATAGTATTGATTAATATAACTGTCAATGATTGTTATAAACACAAGCCCCAAGATTTCGAGACTTTGAGTACAATTCCATGCAAAAGCTCTAATGTTATATGGGGATTTGTCAGCAAAACCTTGAGTTGAACATGAGTTGACCGACTATATATTACATTACCGCATGTGGGTGCCACTTTATCGATGGCCTAAAGGAAAATGGCCCCACAATATTTTCATTTAGGAAGCATTCCATTTTAACTTTTGGAAATGAGCAGATGAGTTTTACAAATTTCCTATTGTGATTTCTTACAATTTTCAGGCACAGTAGACTCTAGATACGGTACTTGAACGACTTGATTCACCAATCAGATTTGAAAGAAATATCGAATGGGATGTAGCTGTGGAAAATATCCGGAAAATTATTTGATGTTTGAATAGAACCATGAAAATTATGAATATCGATCATTTCTGAAAACAAAAATAAATAAATGATTTAGTTATTGCTTTATTCTGTATGAACTCTATTTAAACCCACCGACTTAAACCACTCACAGTGGTAGATTGTACAAACATTATTGCATGACTTTAGTTTAACATGCTTAGCTGTGTGCAGAGATTATGCTAAATAATCTTGACCACAGGACCTTGCCCATGGATAGTAAAAAATCTTATTAACATTATTATTTGATATAATAATAATATTTGATATAATAACATGATAATATACTATAATTGATAGTAAACATCACTCTAAAACTAATATATCAAAGTGCCAGCCAGTCATCTACTACTAACAAGAGCCTGTGATTTATACTGACAAAAACTAAAGAGAATAATTAATGCAGTTAAATAATTTGCGTTTTTATGTAATAAATATAATGTCTGATAAATAAATGTACTTTCTATGCATACTTTTGTACGGATAAATAATTACATTCTTACTAAACAAGACATATTCACGTACATATTCCAGCATGTATGGATACCGCCATCTTTGACTGGGTTCCGTTTACAGGAAAAAATAGGATGCGCATACGCAATGGTTTTTACGACATCGAGCTTGTTTAGCTATCCCCCGGACGAAGTAATCTCACCACAACTCACACGCCCTATATCACCCGTAAATGTTGAGTTTCCCTTTGATGTGTTTTAAATATCGGCTTAGAATTCAATAGATACCTGTAGTTGATACTTGCATGGCCACGTCATCGCTGATTACGAGAGATATTGTATTCAACCGTTTCTCTTCTTTAGGATTTTCATCACAGTTTCTTCGCCAACAGAGACATTCTGTGGGCGCTCACCAATGTCCCTCTCCTCACAAACTACACGTTTTGTCTGGAGGACGAGGACAACCGTAGAGTTGTAGAAGAAGTAGTGACTGCGTTCAATGAAGAAGTTGTTTCCTCCTATGACCGGATGCCTAAAGGTACGTCATTACAGGTCGATATTACAAATTAAGGGACAAAATAATTATTTTCAATGAAATTCATATTCTAAAGTAAGGTGTTGAAATCCGTGCATGGTGACGTTGAAAATAAAAAGCAATACCACCGAGGACCCAATGTAAAAATACATGTACGTCCTTCAACCTCCATTGCAATAGAATTTGGCAGCCTCTTTCTTGTCATCTTAAAATATAGCCATTGTCTGATCAAATATGTAATGGATAATCACTATCTTGTAGCCTGTACGGTCGTAATCGTATGGTCATGCCGTTCATCGTATGGTCACAGAAAAATGGCGGCCGTGGGCAGTAATTAATGTTATATAATTCCTTACTATGACGTTTACACGATTTTAACCAGCACTTTCAAATCGTTCATACTTCAGTGAACAACCATAAATTGACGGTCATTTCTTAAGTGTTCACTATTATACATGTCCTCGCACAGTTGTATCGAATGTTGCGCAGGTTACATACACGGAGATCTCAACGAGCAGAACATACTGGTGTCCCAGGACGAATCTAGCGGTAAATACCACGTCAGCGGTGTCATCGACTTCGCAGATGTCGCCAATTCCTTCCCAGTCTTGGACCTCGGCATGAACCTCGCGTACCTCATGATAGACTCTGACGTCGTAAACCAACTGGACGCGCCCGGGTACATTCTAGCCGGGTACCTTGAAACACGTGACCTTACGGAAACCGAATGGCGGGTGCTCCCTCTTTGCATCGCAGGAAGACTGGCGCAGTCGCTTACCCTTGGGGCGCACGCCAGTTACATGGAGCCAGAGAACGAATACGTGTTGACTACGGCGAAGAAGGGCTGGCCGCTTCTTCATGAATTTTGGTCGCATTCCAGAGAAGAATTAATAATCAGATGGAAGAATATCATTAACTCCATATCGGGGACGTAGAAATGATATTGGCCACAATACGACTGATTGAAGTGTAAGTTGTTCATATAAGTGATCCCAACAAAATGTACATAATGTGATATATTCTAACTATTAATATACCATATTTTGCATATTGGCCAACGACTGCCAATAGTAGTGTTGTTTCTTTATCTATCTGTCATTGGACAAGCATTTATTCATATATGTTCCTAATTTTATTATTTAAAATCTCACTATATATAAAGTACAATATTATGTAAGAAGACAAGCTTAAATGTTTTACATTTTATCATATTGATTTGATGTAAATAAATATGTTGAAGACAAACTGCAAATAAACTAATAATTTTAATTGATCACTTGCATGGATATTTCTACAAATTTGACAAGTTTTATTAGGAGAATAATCTATCTCTCCCTCTCCCCAAATATATTCAACGTCGAGTTACACATTGACTAGTCAGTCAGGCAGAACAACGAACGTGGCAATTCCCATAGGACCTAACCTAGTATTCTGGACAGTCGGAAAGAAAAGGTCATTACAATCGTTGTAATTGTAATTGTAAAATTGAACGCAGTAATTTTCTATTTAAGTAATGTTCTGTTTAAATGTCAACGATATTATGTTGTTATCGTTGGGAGAGTGTTCAAAATATTCGATACCAGCAATGTTTCAGCGCAAGATAATGTTATGCGGGGTGTTATGAAAGAGTGAAGCAGTAAGAAGCTAGGGGCACTACAGACTACGAGAGTCACAGGTCAACTAGTCTTCTGCTGCTTGCTGCCTGAGAAATTGGTGAAGACAATCTTTTTTTAATGATCACTTCCTTGAGAACAACAAAAGAACGGCCCAGTACATCTAGTAAATATATCCGAAATCTCTAAGCTAAAGTACACGATTAAACTTTCTCAATCATACTGAAGGAAAGATTTATAGCGACACCGAATATGCCGTCATTTTTTTACATTACTTAAAGTCACTTGAAATAATACTATGTTGAGGATATTTTCATAAAGCATATTAATTTTAAGAATTTGCAGATGTATTGAATGAAAATCGAGTTATCAATGCGTCCTTGACGTCAAGACCAGTTTTGGAGCTGAGGTGGTTATATCCATTATTGAGTGCAATGCATGCAATTAATGGCTAAATTGTTGAACTGTTGACATAATGAAACATTAATAACCGTTTCCAAACGAGATACCTAACAGTGTACTTTACTTTTTCTAACATTTTTCGCAAACATTTTCTGCATTGTGGTTTTGCTTGGAGTACACCCTACTTTTCAACAAAACAAAATATTTTTACTTTTCATTTAAATCAAATGTACCTGTCTTAATGCTCTCCCTGTAGTTGGTTGCCATTTGTGTCCTTATCGTTGCCCAATCACATGCAAAATCGAACTCATTGACTATTCTCTCAAAATAGTAGATACTGGACACGGATGACAATAGAAATGCACTGGTCGATAGATATTTGCCTAATTATATGTGTCATTAAAATGTATGTATGAGGGATGTTTAGTTTGCTCACAGTTATAATTCAACTTTGTCAGCCTTGACGGCGGGAACGATTTCCGCCATATTTTTTAAACACAAAACCAAGGCGTTCACTGGCATGATATATAAAATATACACTCAAATATAAAATATACAGACGACAACCTTGTTTGAATATATATAAGGATGTTGGAATGTATGGATTTAGCATGCAGTGACCAAAAGTAAGTTGTATTTCATGTTTCAGATGTCATGAACATAAACACACGTAGATTCGAGACAGACAGCTAAATACACAACAGAGATTTTGCAGCTGACAAAAGAACGGGGATTAATTTCTACATTATCATTTGCTTAGAACAGCCACAGTGTACTAGTTGTGACGTAAGTAGGATATATCGCACATGTGGATGTTTATATGGGTATGTGCGTTCCATTTTAATGACAGTTCTACCAACGCACTGCTAACAGAAACGGCCTTCCGGTGTCAGTCTACAGTGATGTACTGTATTGTACCATAATGTCTCTAAATATAGATTATATTATTATGTTCTAAGAACTATTTTATAAAATACTGCTTTTTTTTAGCTGCTTGTATTTTATTTTGTTAATTGAAATTCACAAATGTAAGAGACATCAAAAATCGTCCATGACTTATCCTCCTGTGACCCGTGTTCTGCGTGACCATATTATATCGTTAGTCACTACTGTTTCTCGGTTTTTACCAATCAAGACGGCGATCTAGATTGTTGCTCACAGACTCGTACTAAAGAAGCTCACGGGGGAAATGATATAGATCTAGATACCATTAATTCTGATATGACTTTTATGAATAACCTACAATGATTGACCAAAATGTGGCACGTCCACGATATCAGACACCGTTAATTCCCGATTGAAACACCGCTGATTTCAGAAGAAAATCACCAAAACGCGTACAATAATATACGTTTTTCAGCCAGTTTCGTGGGGAACATGGTTTGATGTACTGATATTTCTAGATGGTACATCAACCCATGTACCTCGCGGGATCAGTTTACAACGAATTTATCTTTCCGAACACGTATTGTATGGTCAACAAGAATCGAGTCGGAGAATTTCCAGACTTGAAAAGTACGTACTTGAAGATGTTTAGCACTGTGACGTCCCATGGTCCCGTATTCGTTGACGATCAAGCTTAACCTTGAGTTCATTGTGACGTAGCTGCTAAACTTGTCTCCCGGTAATTATGTAGCTTGGTGGTCGCGCAACAACCAGCTGTGACGTCACATTGAAATCGGCAACTGACGGATGATTTTGCCCAGATTACAACTTACAGCATTACCTCAAAATATATTCGGGTGGAATTTCATAGTTTGTGTAGTCATGTTAGAATGGGGATGAAGGCACTACTGTTTGTAAATTAGAGGTTCGGTGACCAATTCAATTTAGAAGGTATCAATTTACGATTGATACCTCTAAATTACAAACAGTAGATCTTTATCCGCTAAGTGATGTTACGAAATTGTAACGTTATAAGCGGCTGTAAAAGCTCGTCATGGAAATCCAAGTCGGTATTTCGGTTACCGAAATATCCGGCAAAGCGATCGTCGTGTCAAGGTACTAGGAATGCGTTAGCCAACAAACCTCAATACTTGGTTATGCTTACAAAATTTTAGAGCATGTTGTTTAAAACTAAATGCATATCTCGAAATCGATGTTTGACGGAGGATGCTGATTCTGGTTTTGAAGCGGCCAGCAAGGGGAGTCACTCCCACCTCGTTTCCAAGGTAAGGACATTTTTTTGTGCTAATTGCTATGTTATTTTGCGATGAGTTTGAGGTCTGGTCCATATTTCTAAGTATTGTAAATCATAAAATGTTAAACGAGCATAAACCTTTAACGAGATTAACGAATAGCATATTGACGATAAGTGATGGCTTGTTTTGGTGCGTTTTCAGCTGTCAATACTAAATTACCGTATTCATCTTCCCCAAGCCGATTTCCACTGCTTCGGAGTTTCCAATACGCATGCGCGTGACTACCCTTCTTCCACTCGGCTAACCTACGGGACTGCTCACAGTCCCCTCGGCAATCTCACGGCCGCTGCCATAATTTATTAGAACTACATCTGTCACGTGCTAGTCACGTGATAGCCTAGCTCGATTATTATCAATATTTCCAATAACTGATTTGATTAGTGCATCTTTTGATTAGACAATAGTATATATTTCAGTAAACTATATATCAGGAAGAAGGTGAAATATAATTCATATAAATTACACTATTTCCCGTAGTCGGTTGATGAGAACAGTTACCTGTCACTCTCAACTGATAAAGTGTCATTGTTTACAAAGAGTTTACAAAGAGTGTAAAATATGCCCTCGGTGCATTCTTCTGAGTGATGAGGCTGACGACGACTAATCACCATTATCCCGGAATCTGGGCAAGATTACTGCTTCTGCGTGCAGAGGGTGTCACTGGAGCAAAGTGGAAGTAGTTCCGAGGTGAGCCGATTGCCTTTTTTCATGTCCGTGTCAAAGGTGACGACACATTAAAATGTGTGTATATGTATCATCTATTGAAAATTTTGAGAATGGGGACAGGTAACTGTTGTAATCAATAACTGAGGTGTCATATGTATAACTTCAAAAAATATGTATATCTAATCCATGTTCTATACAGATAGTTTCGACCGGGGATTAAAAATGTTTGGCAACACGGCGCCGTTCAACCTGTGCGATCGCTCAGTCCTCTCCAACAACGTGGGCTTCGTGGCGCAACTTCCATTACGAATGCTGGGCGTCGGGAGAATAGCAATTGTTCAGTGATTGTGCGTTGTCTTAATCGTTATGTCCTGCTAGTTAAATATCAAGAAATAAATCATTATCGAAACGTTTTCAGTATTTATTGCCATCAAGTGCATCTGAGGTATAGAAAGAAAGTAAAGAAAAATTAGAACACCCTTCAACACTGATGAGTTCGCAAATCACACACACACACGCACACACACACAGACACACACAAACACACACACACACACACACACAAACACACACACACACACATACATACACATATTGTCTCATCTCAACTCACGCCAATGCTAACACCGAATTTACGAGTAGCAAAATAGTATAGTGCACCCTTCCAAATTTACCGCCAGTGAAAAAATATAGATAATTTTATGGAAGACTGTCCCAGTATCTAGGCTAACATGTGCGTGTGTCGTTTCATAAATGTAATCGTGCCTTGCATAAGATGATCTTTATCAGGAGGTGATAAGAGTTAGGCCTCACTTCGGACACTGTCAAGTAATCGCTTGCAAGTATTTGTGACTGCCAACATGGGGACAGACGCAGACCAAGATCGCACAATAATAGTGAATAAAGAAGACGATAATGAAGAAAAGAAAGTCTTCATAAAGCAAGCGAATACCAAAAGAAAGAATGTTCTGTACAGTGTTGATGAATCTCCAAGCGTCGCCATGCTGCCATTATTTGGTTTACAGGTAAATGTATGCAGTGATTGCATGGGATGGCCATCGATTCTTCAATGGTGTACTTAACCTTGAAATCTATAGGAGATCTCTTAAATACTTCCACGATTATCCACTTGGTTTTCAGCCACACAAACCGTAAAACATTAGAAAGCCTTTTCACATCACACTGGAAATATATGTCGTCTTTATTGAGAAAGTTGCTGTATATTTAATTACAGTAGCTGTGACAAACACGTTTTACCGTACAAAAGATGATGAATTTGTCCGTTCCACAGCAGTGTTTCCCGATTGCTGTGCCATCGGTGCCGACAAATTTGACAGCTTGTATACCCTTTGACTAATTCCAAAGAAAATGTGTTTCCATTCATCGATCTTTGTGCGTTGTGCGTTGAGACTGCAGCGAGGTCGATAGAAAAAGCATAAGACTTCAATTTTTGGTTTTCCAAATCGGCATTGGAAAATTAAGATATCTTGATTTCAATTCGCACTAGTGTTGCGATATACAAGTAGTAATTATTACAGCAAAGAATATTTTGGGATGAAAGTGAATATTGCTAGAATATGACATAATTATTGGTTTTCCAAATAAATCGACATTGGAAAATTGAATACATCAATTAATAATATTTTTGAATTCATCCTAGTGTTGCGATGTTAAAATATTAATTTTTGCAGCAAAGAAAATTTGCGATGAATCGTAATATAGCTGTAATATGGCATTTGACTTTGACAATATCACTATTTTACATCAATCGTGGACTATACAGGATGACCTGAGATAACCTGGCAAACCTCATAGCATTCCTGATCCACGCACGTAATGAATATACTAATATAGTCACCCGTTAATCTCCAAGATATTATCATACTTTTGAATGTGGGTTTGCAAAATGGACTCGCATAAGGAATAATACGCAATACTATTTTGTCCTTAATTTAATTCCAGTTTATATATTCAGCATCACGATTCACGTGACTTTACGCTAAATACGTGTTAACAGGACAATTTATCTACCCCGCAGGCATCGTATTCATAAACACATTTAAGACATTCTCAAAAGCTTTAAATATAGTTTTATTCAGAAATAAAAAGAGGATTGGTAATCAAGCAATAATCTAATGTGTAAAAGTGTAGTGGTAGCAATTATCTACCGCGCATGCAATGTATTCATGAACACGTTTAAGACACTATACAAAGCTAAATGGATATAGTGAGTTAAATATATTTTTATTCATACATGAAAGAGGATTGGTAATCAAGCTAGAATCTCGATGTGTAAACAGATCCTTATATTTAGCGTGTGCATTCCTATATATGATGAAGTAACCATAGAAGCATCACTGATGCATTTCATAATTATTCTATTTTCAACGACTATACATTTTCTCAATGTTCTTTCCTATATCGGATAACAGATTAGGCGTGTACATTAAATAATGTAACAGCAAATAATGTAACACTAAATAACAATTATATCAATAAATAGAGGATCTCATATAAGTGATCATATAATACTGAATTTATTGAACGCTTTGGCAAAACTGATATTCTGCGAGGCTTTGCCGAGCATAATATACCTTTTGCCAATAAATGCAGTAATATATTAACACGAATGTGAGATTATATTTATCGTATAACTGTATAAACTATTGTTATATCGATTTTTAGTCACAAGCACTGTTTGTGACTGAAAATCTTTAACGCGAACAAAATATCGTTCCAAGTAAACTTGTACATATTATTAAATGTGTTTGCATATTTAATTGAAGAAATGTTTTAACATCCTATTAGACAAACTAAGTGCCAAGAAGAAGCTCTAAATGAGGTCCAAAAGACTAAATACAAATCTACTGTGCAATGACGCTTTTAAAGTGTTTTTAACATTTTCACTATATAAATTCCACTATTGCTGTTTTGGTTTCTACGTCACGAACTCATTATCATATTACCCACATGCCCCGGTGAACTTGACAGATTTCGACCCGGTCATTAGTCTGTATCTGAAATCTAATTGTTATATCTACACATATAGTTTGTGATTTTAACTTGTATACAAGTATACTAATGATAAATATTCGAACATTACATATTTTATCCAACATATGGTTCAAGAAAACTCATGACATAAATGTCATATCTTGCACAGTAGTGCATAACACCTGGAACGATTTTCATTGGACGGTTACATGGCATGCATCACAATTTTCCCACGCCTGTCATCGTGATAGACGGTTTCATTGGTTGGTATGGTCGGGGCGGTGGGGGGATGTATTCCACATGAGAATACGTTTGTTGTATGAATTTCCATTCAAAAGTTGTTGGATAAACTGCATGTGTAAATACATATACCAATTAGATTGACATCGATTTCAGAAATAGAGTATAGTGACAGAAATACATGCATTATATATCAGTATTCACATACTCCTGGCCACGTGTGTTCCAACATTTCAAATTGAATTAGTTATTTAGCTAATGGGGTTCAGAGCTGTTTTCAATATTATTTCACACACATCACGGCTTGTCGGTTTAGGGCAGGAGGAAACCCACAACATCCGTAGCGCTGCGAGCACCAGCTGGGCCTGCCAGACCAAGGATGATGACTGTATTGCCACAACTCTGCGTGTTATGAACAATATCATATTAAGTATATTTTACTGCACTATTGGCCTAAAGAAAATAGTACTTGATGTTCCAGCAAGCCATCATGTGTATCCCGGGCAGCCTGTCGGTCCCTATCATCATAACAAGGCAGATATGTGCAGGTCATCTACCCCATGTCCGAGCTCAGTTGTTGAGTGTGTCCTTCTTCATGTGTGGTGTGTCCACCCTGCTGCAGAACATATTCGGAGTCAGGTAGCACGTCCAGTTCTTCCAGAGAAAGCCTGTATTAACCATAATTCAAAACTATCCTCTCGTTATGCTATACCAGGAACATGTGCAAATAAACGTTGTGTATCGCTGAAGTATGGTATTCATCATGAAAAGAAGATCTAGCATCAGAAAACATAGACCCCGTGATTTCCACTCATTAATTAATTATTAATAATATTAATTAATAATTGACTACTCTGTTTATTCCTCATTGTATACTAAGTTGTATTCTACATGAATAGATATGTTTTATACTTTTTCAAATGTAATTATAAAATAAAGAACTACTGTATGTATATATATACCACTGTATGGAATGTCAGCATGTGCCGCGGTTCTTGAAGGTTGATGTGTTTCCTGTAGGTTGCCTATCATCCAGGGAGGATCACACACGTTCATCCCGCCCATTGTCGCCATGATGTCCCTGAAGACCTGGGAATGTCCACCCGAAGGTACTTTACATACAGACATTCGCAGATGAGGTTATAATGTGAAGGTCTTCATACTATATCAGCAACTAATCCCAAAACGGCCATGATAATGTGTATATTTCATCTAAGCCAATAGGCAGAGTAATTGGATTGAAATTTATATTGTGTTCCTAGGACCTTTTACTACGTAAGCAACTGATGTAATACCAATAATTATGCTATGGCTAATTGTGTACATGTGTAAACCAAAAACTGAATGATGAGCGACAATAGATTATGTTCCTGTCTGCATTTAATCGAAAATATCATTTTCTTCCTAGATATGTTAACTGGTAATTCGACCACTGAACCTGCTTGGCTACCGAGAATGAGAGAGGTATGTGTAACAACTAAAGGTAACTTCACGCGGCCAGGACGGCGATGTTGCCATTCAGACACTAACATGATACTTTAGGTTGCTCTGTCTCTCACAGAAGCTATTTTAGAAGCACAGTTATCATATTTGGTTCGCCAATACCAAGCCGGTGATAGCAGGTGTACTGCAACACGTAGCGCTACAGGTTTCCACCCAACATAAACTGACAAGCCGTGGTATCACTTTTAAAGCGGTTCTAACTCTTATTTCAAATCAAGCCAGAATTGTGTTGATACCTTTCAGATCCAGGGCAATCTGATGTTGGCCTCCTTGACTCAGGTGTTCCTGGGTTGCACTGGCCTAGTCGGAGTCCTGCTCAAGTTCATCGGCCCGCTGACCATAGCTCCCACCATCGCTCTCATTGGTCTCTCTCTCACCGGCGTAGTCAACGATTTCTGTGAGGTGCACTGGGGCATAGCCTTCTTGTAAGTTCTACTGTAATGTACCAAACTCGTGTGCTGTCCTTATATACTGTAAATCATGAAATTAATGCGAGCATGATATTAATGCGAAATGTGCGATTGGTTTATGGTCGCATTTTATTCCTGCGCATTAAATACATTCTGTATTTTCAGGCCGAACCGACTAATGTGTACCCTAATTTCCTGCACTCGTGTGCTATCCTTATATACTAGTATATAAAGGAAATATATAAAGAAAATCGCTTCCAATGTTTTTAACAAGGACTAATGTTTTCCCTACTTGATTGGTTGAATATTGTGTATTGGATCTAATAGGATGTACAGTAACATGTGTTTTTTGTGTGTGTTTATTTCCAGTTCCATGTGCCTCCTGATCTTGTTTTCGCTGTTTCTAAGTGGAGTACGAGCGCCAGCCCCAGCATATTCACGAAAGAAGGGCTGTCATGTGATCAGATACCCGCTGTTCCAGTTGGCCCCGGTAACTCCATAGAAAACCGTCTTTACGTCATTTGGACAATGTACATATTGTCTATGTATTTGAAGAGTGGGGTATTATTTCTTCTTTAATGTGTTTTAAAAGTAAGGATTCATACACCTAAACCTTTGTGTGGTAAAAGACAAGTATTCCTGGGACAAACAGAACAAACTTTAAAGTAAATAATATGATTGTAACTATTAATGAAGATGTGTTAACTTGACCTTTCAGGTTATTTTAGTGTTCGGAATTTCGTGGATATTGTGTTACGCTTTGACAATCACAGATGTCCTTCCAAACAACTCAACTGAACATGGGTACATGGCACGTACTGACACCCCGTCTAAGCTTCAAACAGTGGCAAACGCTCCCTGGTTTTACATCCCATACCCATGTAGGTATATTTTCATAGCACACCAGGCAACTGCTGCACAATAAGTATGATTCACCAGCGGAAACGAGATCTTTATAAAAAAAAAAATATTTTAATTTATTTATTTTTGGTAAAGTTACCTGAAATCAATTAACGATCAATGTTCACCTGATTATCGGCAACGACTGATAGTGCAGTAGTAGATCGTCGGACATCGGAGAGACAGTACTCGAATTCGAAACCACAACGGGGATCCATGATATAATGCGATGTTTGTACATAATGCTATTTTGTCCTTGGTTCATCAGTACCAGCTGATGCTTGTATGTTTTCTGCGTGTACTCAGGGCTGTGGGTGTTTCAAGTTTCCTCCTATCCTACGTTATAATATAAGACCTGAAATGAGTGAAATAATCTTGAATTCTGATATAAACCCCCAATTCAAAATCAATACAAATTACCTTTTAACTGTGTAAACTCTTTTGCAGTTCAGTTCGGCATGCCTACCGTTAGTGCAGCAGGGTACGTCGGATTACTAGCAGCAACCATCAGTTCCGTGATCGAATCCATCGGGGACTACTTCGCTGCTGCTCGGGTATCCCAAGCCCCAGCACCACCCCCGCACGCTCTCAACAGGGGGATAGCCATGGAGGGATTCGGCAGCGTTTTATCGGGGTTGGTGGGGGCAGGCCACGCCACTACGTCGTATAGTGGGAACATTGGAGCGATTGCAATCACGAAGGTTTGTTCATTGATCATTCACGGCAAAATTAGTTAGGTGTCCTGTTCCAGAATCCTAACTGCCTTAAATGGATAATGGCAGGCCACCTTCACCTCGGGTGTCCTGGTTTATTGTTGAGCATCCACGTAGGTGTTCTGGCCCTAGCAGGTCACATAACCTTTGTTTGCTTTGATTATGCTTAATATTGATATTCGCTGGATATGTGTTTCCGTTGATGCCGTTTCATTAGCTATAGCCATCTCATGCCTTGCCGCTAGCTTTTACTCCATTCCATTTTTGGTCATTGGAAAGGTTTAAAATCAGCTGTCATTATTAAATTAGTAATCCTGCTGTGTGGCATATATGCTATCTTTAAAACCCAATACCACAGTATGCGATGTCTGGAGTACAGTATTACTCATGTTACTAGACGCTAAATGCACGATTTTATGACGATTAACCCTCATATTCCTCCCTATATTACAGTTCTAGCTATAGGTCCCGTTCCAAAGAACGATCGTAACGATGTGAGAGTCGTAGCTTACTATTCTTACTACGTTGTGTGGAACGGGGCCTAGAACTCTTAGTCTAATATTATCTCGATATATATACAGACAGAGGAGCATGAAGGATCCGACCGAGAGGTTACGAAACCTTTTATTTAGTACGATGTCATGATTCTCAGCTCAAATTCTGCATGGGGATTTGTGAATAAAATCATTGTTGAGCATGAAATCATAATATAAAAAAAACGTTTCGTAATTACCTCAGGGACCCGGTTCGTTATATGTTTAAACGACTGATTTCCTTCAATGCCGAGCCAGGGCCCATGTTCCTGAAGCTATCGTATACGTAAAGGCATCACGTAATGGAGGAGCGATAATCAAAATATCCTCCACTAATTCTTAGGGATGTCGTTACATATACGATAGCTACGATTTACATAATCGTAATGTCTACAGGTCGCCAGCAGACGAGTGTTCCAGACGGCCGGGCTAATTCTCATCATGTGCGGCGTGATCGGGAAGTTCGGGGCCGTCATCACGCTCATCCCGGAACCCATTATCGGCGGCGTCAACGCCGTGCTCCTGGGAACGGTGGCGGCGGTGGGGATTTCCACGTTACAGCACGTCGACCTGTCGTCGGCACGGAACCTCACAATCGTCGGGCTGTCCTTCGTGCTAGGTCTCTGCATTCCCCAGTGGATCTATGCCAACCCCGGTGCAATACAAACAGGTAAGACTCCAAGTTTAGCCCAACACTGCTTATAAGTGCATTACGGAGGGCTGAAATGTGTCAGCACTAATGTAATCCATTAAGAAATGCAAATGAGGTACCTATAGAAGATAGACAAGAGCCATGGCCATGATCCGGTTTCACGGAACAGTCGTAGTTATGTAGTGCTATGCGAGTAGCAACTCCCTATAGATAGAACATACGACTCGTAGCGCCACCATCCTACTGTGGACAAAAAGGGACCTTGGCATGAACAGCATAAGAAGAAGTACTAGTATATATTTGCCAATTAGGTAATATGAATGTCTGAATGAGAGATTCGTAATTCTAGCCTCTGAGCATCATGCTTGGAAAATTCAGTCGCGGAATTGGCATAACTAAATTTCAAGTTCACACTTCTTAGAGTTGTATTCTTCATATAAATCGATATTAACAGCAGAAGCTTATATCTGTGAATTACAATGTTATCAAGATTTACGTTATGCCTTGTGAAAATTCAGATGCTTGTCACACAAGTTGAATATTCAGCAATTGCGTTATGATGAACATAGTTAACATGAATCATATTCTGTGTACTAAATGTAATCTTAATCAAGTTGAAGACGAATATCACATTCTTTTAGTATGTCCGTTTTATGAAAGTAGGAAAGCATATATTCCACAGTATTATTATCATTTTCCCTCGAAACTAAAATTCATACAACTGTTAATAAATTAAACTCTTTCTGTACTAAAATCTCTATTAATGTTCCAATGTACAAAAAAATGTGAAACAGATTTGTTCAATTCCATGTGTACTCTGGGTCTCAAGGCCTGTAATTCTGAAATAAATCTCGTTTTGTCTTGTCTTGTGCTTAGGAAATTGTGTATGCAATCTGGATTATATGATTAGAGCCATTCATGTGGGTACCATTATTGGGGTATATACGGTGTAAGATCTCAAACCATGACTGGAGCCAGTGGAGGAATACGTAATGTGCTCTTTGCAACATCATTGGTAACATAGTAAACATCACCGGGTCTTGTTACTAATGCGGACGTATAATCGTATGTACATAAATGAAACGCATGTCGTTACGCTGTACACATATTGCACTGTACACATAGAAAACGGTTGACACTGCGCTGGCAATATAAAATTATTACAATCGCTGCGGCATTTGACGATCGTTGTCAGCACTGCACTTACATACTATGCATGATTGGAAATTATGACCGCATGTTCAAAGAACAGACGTTGAATTAGTGTACAAAAGCTCTGTGTGCAATAAACTTATTGTCATTAATGAATGCCTGTGCCATCAAGGGCCTACTTAGCTGCAGTTGCCCGACCAGACCCTTAGCCTCTTCCGGTCAACAGATGGCGCAGATCGGTAGATAAATTACTTCACCTTCTTAACGAATTTTATTTTTAATAGCTGTATTGTTGTTCTTGCAGGCGTTGTCGCTGTCGATCAGGTCTTGAATGTACTGTTAGGAACGGCGATGTTTGTTGGCGGGGTGGTAGGCTGCGTCCTAGACAACATCGTACCCGGTGAGTGACGCATGCGCCAGTCAGCCCGAATAGTATTTCTGACAGTAGACCCCATTTGTTCGCATTATCGTAAAATGTACGTTATCCATTAATTATCAGCAACACGAGAATAGCTATGATGAATGTATGTGCTATGTAATTTGATTCTTACTATTATTATTATTATTATTATTATATTCATCATCGTCGTCATTATTATTATTATTACTATTATTAGTGTTATTATATCATTATGATTATTATTGGTAGTAGTAGTAGTAGTAGTAGTAGTAGTAGTAGTAGTAGTAGTAGTAGTAGTAGTGGTGGTGATGGTGTCTCGTTTGGATTGCCTTGAGTATACTAGTATACTATGTCAACCCCTTTCAGGAACAATGGAGGAACGAGGAATGACAACTTGGAGACACAATTTAGAAGGGAATTCGGAAAAATCTAACGACAAGGAATTGGAAATGTACGATCTGCCTATCATAACCGGATGTTTGAAGAAATTCGCTTGCTCGAGATATATCCCATTTTTACCTACCTTTAACAAGAGACAATTAACCGAATCTATTTAGCGATCTGATCATGAAAGGAATACAGTCAACCAATAAACATATAACAGTATCGAACAATATTGAGGTTTTGATTGACACTTTTCATACGTATTTTTCCTTGTTTTTTTAATTGTGGTGTCGTTTAGAGCCGCTTTCAATATTATTTCACTTATATCACGGCTTGTCAGTTTAGTGCAGGAGGAAACCCGCAACATCCGTAAGGCTGAATGTTGCAGTAAACCTGCGAGCACCGTCTGGTACTGACAAGACCAAGGATGATAACTGCATTGACAGCGAATCCTATCAATATCGCGTCAGAAAGGTAACGTTCACGAACATTGATGCCGGGTTCCCGGGGCAGGATTTGAACGAAGTCCATTGCTCTATTACTGCGCTACCACCCGCCCCCTTTTCATACGTGAGTTATATTGTAATATATAATACTGCATTACAGCTGTAAGGTACGCTGTAATTATGTGTATTCAAATGCACTTTGGCATGAATGAATGAATAGTTGTTTTACGTCGCAACAGGAATATTTCACCCATAGGCGACTCTGTGGCATGAGAGACAGGTATGTGGAAGTGTCAAGTGCAAGTAAATATCGTGAATATCGAGAGCAATCACAAAGGGACCCATGTACAGTATATGTCTTGAATTCATCCTGTTTTCGTCTTGGGTCCCTTTGAATACGTGTGTCAACAGGGGCGTAGCTTGGTTTAAATTAATGTGTTGGCCGAATCATCAATGCTAGGGGGGTCTGGGGGTTGTCGGATGTGTCACTGTTTAACCTTTGGAAAACAAGCCTATAGGCCTATAGGAAGCAATGTACGCCCCTGGTCAAGTTTCAAAATGAAATCACGAAATGAATTGGTTGTTTTCGGCCACGCTGCCGGACTGATATTATAGATAAATAACGAACCTCACACGAGTGTATTTTTCTTACCAAAATATATCAACACGGATTATGTACTCGAGAGGTGGACAAATGAACATCCATTGTTTACATCCCACTTTCCACTTTGGAACAAAGAAGAGTTTTAGGTAGACACAGAGGGTGAAAGTAAATAGTTTAAATATAAATGATATTGATTGGTATTATACTTATATGAAAGGAGCCGCTGAAATTCTTTACACACCGACCGCAAAGGCATTGCAATTTGTCAGTTCAGAATATTGCTGGTCAGTGATAAATAGTAATTCCATTTTATTTGACAAGTACAACATCTATCACTTCAAATAAATCTAGTTTTATTCCCCAAAGTGCCAATTTCTTACATTTGTAAGACTCCGAATTGAATTTCACCTTAGTTCCATTTAGGCTATCTTGGAAGATTCTGTGCAGATCACTATGACCCCCCGTCACTTCCTGTCTGCGAATTTCAAGCAAGTGAACTTTTTCTTGATTTCTATTCTACTTGGAAAGTGAACTTTGCAATAAGGTATGTTTGCTGGTATTTTACTCGCTTGTTCATTAGTGAACATGTTCACTCTGTCGCCTATAGGAATTCAGTTGGTGGTTTATAACCTATACCCGCGAGGTGCTTAAAACTCCTCATCCTTTTCTTTACGCACGGACTGATATAATGTGCCGATGTCAAAAGGTGATATGTCACAGCCCACTGCCACTCTAGCCACCGTAACTATATATGTTATGGTCTCACTAAATAAATAAGAACATGTCACTTTTCGAAATATTCATTAGATACTTAAACAGGAGATCTAGTCTTGATTATAGTATTACCCCCTACCCCTACCCATTCAATTACTTTGCCTATACTGAACAATCATCGTATACATCGTGTAGACTAGCTCCTTTTATTATATATCAGTGACGATAAATCCTTATATCGTCAGTCTGTAGAGTAGCGAAATAATATATCGCCCCTCTACAGAGTGACTGATATACCTTTATCTCAGTCATATAACTGTCACTCTAGCAATATCCTGGACTCCTTTCTCAAGGCCGTAAGAGTGATTCCCCTAATGTTTACATCGGCTGTCATTCTCTTGCGTTACTGTAATATTGCAGGTCAAAGTTGAAAAGGTGATATAGATTGTAGCAGTGTTTGGAACACCATCAGTTCCGACTGTAGCTATATCTAAAATCCGGTCGTAGTTATATTTACTCGTATCAGAAATAAGACACGGAAACATCAACATTCAAGTTGCAGTGCAGTGGTCAGTACACACTGCAGTACCTCGCTAATAATAGTAATATTGTACTTTTATATTTGGAAAATAATCACCTACCAGTAGTTTAATCATAAAAATTACAGGAGTACTATGCATTCAAAAAGTACGGTTTCAACATCACCACGAAAAACTCGTTGAGTAGAACGAAATTACGAGACGGAATGGTACAAAATTTGCCCGCTTGAAAACTACAAACACTGATTTACTTGTCGTTTGGCAGTTGTGATCAGTTGATTGATTCACTAATCGTATCTATAGTTAATGATAGCGACAGCGCTTGCTAAATTTTTTACATTTCCATGTTTTCAGATGTGCATCTCGTACAAAACACACATACTAGCTGTCTACGCTGTTACTGTTAAGCATTCGGAGTTCTTGCCAACAGTAAACTTTTATTTGTATTACTACGCGGGATTTTACATCGATAAATGCTATTAAATTTCGAACTTTAGCTTAGTATTTTCTCACAGTTTACATGGATTCAACTCATAAAAACAATTTAATTAATTTGAATACATATGAAATAGTATATCTTGTGGAAAGTTGGTGCTGCTACATCGCACTAATTTGTTTACGTCTCTGTCAGTGTTGCGAGTACACGAGCTGCACTGAGGCTGCACAGCTGATCAAGGTCATTAAAGGGGGACATCATTATCCGTTTCTACGTGAAGTTTTTACATAATCTTAACTAAATCAACAACTGCTGTCAAACTACTTGCGACGCATATAATAAATAGAATACTTAACTGTGGTTCTCAAATATCATGTTTTATGTCATCGAGTGAAGTGGGGAGGCTATATTATCACTCGTAATATAGCCTCCCCGCTTCACTCGATGACATAAAACATGATATTTGATTTGAGAAACACAGTTAAGTATTCGCTCTCTTTCTCCCTCCCCTCTCTCTCTCTCTCTCTCTCTCTCTCTCTATCTATCTCTTTGTTGTGTGTGTGTGTGTGTGTGTGTGTGTGTGTGTGTGTGTGTGTGTGTGTGTGTGTGTGTGTGTGTGCAGATACAGTAGCCATTTTGTCATTTTGTGATTTTATTTCAAGGCTGTAAATGTCAAACATGAACGTAACCGACACAATGTTATTAACTCGTGATGCGTTTCAAAGCGGGAACACAAAACTAATTATATAAATTTTAATTTTAATCACAATGAATAACCGAACTACACGAACTCATAATTGCCTGTATAGCTGCTACCTGAACCTTTATTCATAGGAAATTTATCTGAAGATTATAGCCAGGCGAAAATATGAACACTACCATTCTTACGTTTTTATATTGGATGTATAATGAATTATATTACAGCCGTGTGTTCTTGCCAGTCCCACCTTTCCAGAAGATGACCCTGGCGATTAGTATTTAATAGTCAATACAATACATACAATAATGTAACTACTACGACTACAAATTAGCCCTGTTTTCTCTGATATATTACGTGTAGCATAATTCGTTAGGGTCGTAGATGTTTTGCCAAGTACTATGACGCATTTCCTGTAGACTTTAATGGAACAACATAAAGTATCACAAACATCACATTATGAATTTATTTTAAAAGGTTGCAGTCACCTATGGAAATTATTGTATTCTGTCTGTTCACGAATGTTCAGAATGATGACGTTTTGAGATTCTCTTTCTGGATCCATTGTCAAAAATTGATTTTATTGGAAAAGTGTACTGAGCAAAATGAATCTCGACTGGGAGTCATTCTAATATTGAAATACATCTATATCTTACTGCAATGGAAATATATACGAACATTTAAGAGTAATATGACTGTCATCTTCAACTGCAACCAAAATAGTATAATTCCATACCCGTAACGCTTAATGTCTCTGGGTATCGGTTCTCGAAGATGTTGTGTCTAACAAGAGACCACTGCGCTCTCAACGCGATCTCTTTTGCTGTATTCGATTCATGACTCGATCAACCCTAGGGTGACACTCGAGTGATGAACTTACCAACTTACCAACACCTCTTGTTTCACCCGAGAGGTCAGAAGAGATTTTAAATGATGACAATATATTTTGGATGAGAAAGCAGTCAAGTCAAAGAAGTGAGGCAATTTACTCATTAATTTTACGTTTTCACCTATTGATCCACTTGGTGTTTACTCCTGCCGTTCTATTCAATTACTCACTGCGCATGCTCAATGACCAAACACTCGCGACATTAATCGTGAATCGAATATAGCCGTATACATTGCGAGTGGGCACTTACGAGAGCGCTACGGTCTGATAGTGGATATGAGAGCTTCCAAAAACGATACCGTGCATATCAGCCACAATACGGCCCTTATTAGGTGTTAACATTTTACCCTATCCAATCAGGCCACTACAACTGAATAACCTAAATAATCCTAGCTAAATAATCCTAAATTGAAATCATGTGATTAAAGAACATTCCTGATTGTACTATCAGTGGCCATATGAAAATCTTGATCCTATGGAGATTTAGCAAGATCAAGAAATCCCGCAAATGCAGACAATATCAAAGAAAACTCAGTCGCCATTGGAGAGTGGAAGTATCAATGACGCCGGTATAATGAAATGGGTATCACTTCGAACATTCAGCACTTTTATTTTGTTATGTATACCGGATATATGGTGAAGTTGACCTTGATCGATGTTTGATTTATATGACCCAGGTTGTGTAGTTCACCTATACAGTAACACTAGGTAAGTGTCCTGTTCCAGGATCATGATCAGCCAGGATCCTGGTAGGACACGTTCACCTCGGGTGTCTTTGTTAAGTCCACGTTAACTTTTCTAACCCGGACACCCAACAGGACTTTCTTTTGCTGTATAGTCTTGGCATTGGTCCTATATCGTAAGCGATGGGCCAAGCTAAACAAATACTAAACACATAGGATGAAGTCGTTCTGTAGTAAACAGATACTAAACACATAGGATGAAGTCGTTCTGTAGTAAAACAGTTTATTATCATTATGAATTACAATATGATGCTGATATGGTTTGGTCACGTCTTCACTGAATCCTAACTTAGTATGACATCTAGAAAGCCCACTATCATATTAGGTGTTCTGTAATGCATGTTATTACCGTGAATACAAACCGCGTTCCATGAGATGTATGCCATACTGACATATATATATATATATTACATTGTATAGTACTAGTTATACACGTGATATCATAAAGCAGGTACGATTATAGAATGGATGATGACCTTAATACTCAAGGCTTAGCATATATATCGTACATAATCACGGCAACACGGACGCACAGACTGCGCGACTGTACACACAAGACACAGACAGACAGATACATGGTACCGTGTCAATAGCGACATGAACGTGACGGTTGAAGCATTTCCTCGCAGGCTGTGGCGATATAAACGACCTCATTCTGAGCAGTATTGCCATACAAAATGTAGGCGGGCATCTTATGTTCTGCGCCCTCCAGACACGCTCAGCCACAGTGAGTTATGCTGAGCTATATAGTCTACCTTCCATACCCGCATGCGCCAAATAGTTATACTTCAGCTATAAAGTCTACCCTCCATATACGCATGCGTCAAATACATATAGTTATATTTGCGCTATTATGTCTACTGTTCATGCACTCATGCGCCAAAAAGTTATACTTGAGCTATATAGTCTACCCTCCATACACGCATATGTCATATATTTATACTTGAGCTATACAGTCTATACTCCATACACGCATTGCTAACATACTTGAGATAAGTGTGATCTTGAAACACTTCGTCAATTCTTCATGAAGAAAATAAGTTGGTACAAATTAGCGGTACTACCTATTAAAAGCTGCATATATTTCTGGCTTGGGAATATATTCGTATCAAACCTACAGCATATACTCTGAATTATAATGTACACTGCAGTATAGGATTATAAGGAAAACTTCAAAATACAGCCTGCGAGAAAGCGTCTCCCTATACCACGGGATAGACTATGAGAAAACAGAGAGATATAGGACCCGTCTCACGAACTTGTACCCTGTCACCGTGGCGTACAGTGCAGGCAGTTGACAGGTTACTAGCAGTAGCTACTAGTAGGGGCTACCAGCAGTTCACTAGTAATGGTTGTTAGCAGTTGCTACTATAGTAAGGGTTACTAGAAGTAACTACTAGCAATAGTTACTAGCAGTGGCTACTAGTAGGAGCTACTAGTAACAGCTACAATGGTGGCAACTCGGGGCGTCTGGCCAATATCCACGCTTATGGACAACACTAAGTAGGTGGTCATTGCTCGTCAATGCATATTAACCCAGACCTTCAGTAAAACATGTTGGTGAGGAATATTGTATTACGTGAAGACAATGGTTCCTTTCATCAGGACAAGTGAGGGCCATGTGAAATGTTGATGGAGTTAAACACAATTTAATGTGTACAATTTTGGATGATAGTTTCATGAAGTACTTTGAAAATAGTGAAAATATCTTTGTGTCCAAGCCACGTCAACGTTCATATAGCTTTCATTTACTCGCATCCGAAATTGAGGGGTCATGGTTTTCAACGTTGCATGAGGAGTCGACACAAAGGTATTATGTACTTATTCATGCTAAATCACAATTTTTCGGGAAAAAAGACAAACATGTTATTCTTCATAAAATAACGTTACTGTCCAATACAATGCAAATTAATTTTAATTTAAATTCCCAATCTTCATTATATGAACATTACATTAACTAATTATTGACGAACCGCACTACATATTCTTATACTGGAGGGATGCTAGCAATTGTGGAAGGCTTTTAAATATCGCTTCTAAAATAATACGGGCATTCATTTGCTATTTATTCCAATTTGTCAAGCGTTGCTTTTCTGTGAATGTAATCTTTCGTTGAAAAGCTTCGAAGTCGCAGTGTAAGTGGGGAAAGGGAAGGACAATTCTGGAATATAAATATCTAACTTGTGCATACCATGTTCTTCGCTAAATTATTTCAGCAGAAAAGCCCGCGCTTTAAACAAGAGATACACCGTCGCGAATCCTATTTCAGTACGGAAAGGTAAAACGATCAAATAGCAATATCTGCGAGAGTGCTTCCTCGGTGCTCGCTTGGGATCGTTGTTCAATGAAAGACAGCCGTACTCAATGTTCAGATACCTATTCCATGCTTGAGTTGCGCGTTTGGATTAGTCAGTTGGAATTACCAGACAATGGAGAATGGGGGTTGTCTCAAAACAAAAGTTGTGATAATAAAGTAGTTACACCCTAAGTGAACCATAACGTGAAACATTCGAAAGCAGTATATAAATTATACCAAAATGTGAAATGAGATTATAGTCACTATATATAGACACTGTCAGTATTCACCTTCAATGGAAACGAAATATGATTGCAATTACTTAAAACATTGCATTTTTCTATACAATTCCATTCAGTTAGAAGAGGGAATGGCTTCTCCCGAAACTTCATATTACTTGTGACATGTTAACATTAAATGACATGAATAAAATGATACCTTGATATATAATAATAAAAATAATAATAATAATGATTATCATCATCATCATAATAATTATAATAATAATTATGTATAAATATCAAACTTAACGCATTATCAATATATA
>JAUTBT010005568.1:0-26670 GCA_032361225.1 Lepetodrilus schrolli
GGAGAGGAGTGGGGAGAGGGCGGGTAGATGGAGAGGGAGGTGGGAGGGAGGGGGATAGAGTCACAGAGAGAGAGAGACACAGAGAGAGAGAGAGAGAGAGAGAGAGAGGGAGTGGGGAGAGGGCGGGTAGATGGGGAGTGAGGTGGGAGGGAGGGGGATAGTCACACAGAGAGAGAGAGGGCGGGTAGATGGGGAGGTAGGGAAGGAGGGGGATCGAGTCACAGAGAGAGAGAGAGAGAAAGAGAAATAGAAAGGGGGTATGAAGGGAGAACGATGAACGACGTAGATGTATAATTTACATATAGGTACTAATATTCGCTATTGATATAATATTATTTACATTAAGTGCACTACATCGCTACATAAGTTGCCTTGTACAACAGGTAACGTACATGTATTTGCACACACGTTATTTTCATTCATGTACTGTTAGACCCACACATTTTCATTCGATATCCTTTTTATACGATGTCGGTATATCACGCATTCATTCATAGATCATAACACTACACAGCACACCATCATTCTGTACCATGAACTTTACTGGAACTAATCACGATCACGTCCCCCCCCACCCCCAAGTCTTATTTGTTGAAAGCGTTTAAATTAACGGATGCAAATAAATAAGACGCCATCGTTTCATTCGGAAGAGGTATTGACACTACCCTTGTGTTTAATGTCTCGTTACATGAATACATAGACCTGTATAACTGGTGCCTGGCAGATATTTAAGAAATGATTGACACGCGTATTGGCTCCTTTCTATTTCCCCTAGCCTTGAGAAACATCAAAGTTGTCTCAGTCTGTTTACGACCCCTCCAATTCACCGCGAGCTCCGTGTCGATTTCACCAAGAGCTCCTTCCATTGATCACATACTGAGGCGCCAGAGATAATTCATCTCTCCCCCCAAATCACAATTTCAACCAGTTTCGTTCGCTTAAGGCATGCCACATGACAAGGAGAAACACGTTGAAATATTCCTGTGTTGGCCCGAATCCTGGGTTTATTAAGAAACGATTTTCCCCTACGAGTATTCGCATTCAGTGAAAGAAACGCCAACGTCATTCGGCTTAATGTTCGTGGCCAGCATATTTATTTATCCTAATGAAACGGTGTTTTTTCTTTAACTCGTATAGCAGTAATGATGTCTATGCTTCGTCGTTGATGGTTGCTATTATGACGAAATAGCGTTGAAATGCTGCTTTTTTTCTATAAAGTGTTGCATTATGTAATAAATTTAAATCGCTGTCTCAAACGTGTGAGTGCATTAAGAATTATCCTGGCCCTGAGATTATGAGACATTATTTTCAGTACGAGTTCATGCTCAACTCAAAGTTTTGTTCACTAATCTCAATGTAAAATTTCAGCTTTAGAATGAAATCGTACTCAAAAGGTTTCGTAATCTTGGGGCCAGGTGTTGCTAAATATATTCATCTTTTTTGTTTGTTTGTCCTAACTCTCCAATAACAAGATCTAACGAAGCCTAATCTGTTTTGTCCCAGTGAATCTTCCTGAACTGCTTTTAACCAATCAGATAGCTTCTAATCAAAACATGTTGGCTGTTTTTACCTTGTACACGTCACACGACTCTGTAGTAACGCTGCTTGGTCTGGATAACCAGTATACAAACACCCATATAGACAGTTGCCAGTCTGCAATATACAATGTCTTTGATAAAATTAATTACAGAGCCGACCGCATATATTTATATCCTCTTATTTGATTGTCTATAATATTAGTTTCCCATTACGTCACTCACGAAACGTCTGCAGTGGCAACGTATAAATGCACCAGTCCGACTCTAACATGAAAATCATTCAATGTCTGTTCGCAGGTGACAAAATCAATTTGAAAAACTAAAATATATTTTTGCAATCCTGCCTAAATGAACAATAGAGACTGTCCTGTTCAAATCTTGGCGTTGACTAGTATCGGAAATGAACCGTGATTTAATTTTAATTAAATTAATCACCACGACATTCTCACTTAAGCGGTTCAATTGAAACCCCAACTAAAAAGAGGATCGTTTCTATTGGAAGAAACCTTTGGCAAGACGTATCTATTTATTTAATCTCACAACTCCAACAGCTTAGCGACGTTAACTGACGCATACGATTCAGAATAGAAACGGATATGATCAATGAAGTTATCCTTGCTGTTTGATGTTAGACAGGATAGTTACCACTCCATACGACACCTGTTGTGGAATGGCCTATGTACTGGACGGCGATGGAGTGTAATCTGACAGGCTTCCGGTTCTATGGGCGCTATCGCTAATACTAATTGAGTTCAGAGAGTTATTATTTATTTATTATTCCTATTAAGTTTCCCTTAATCAAAATGAGACATACATTAAATTGGGTTGTTTTTTTCGCAACGCCCAGAGCAGTGTGGCTTTAAAATACATTGCTCACGTAGATTGTTACTCCATGATGGTCAGATAGGTTCAGCAATGTTATGTGGATAAAGCAGGTAACGGGGCCAATTTCTATTATTTATCTTCTCTAATTGTCAATTAGTCAGATACAGAGCTATGTTTACATGTAACATACCGAAATGATTCAGGATTAAAGGGTCACTACCACCTGTTCAAGTATATGGTAACATTTATGACATATTCCTGGGCCATCCATATCTTGTGTGATGTTTGCTGGGTTTTCATACTCAGTGTATATTAGTAATAGGCGCCATTGGTGTTGATGTGCTCGTAGTAATACCACTGACTACTCCTACTGTGAACTGTCTGCGCAGAGAAAAATCGAAATATGTAGTAAGTGCAGCAGAAGAAAGCATTCAGCCCATTCATCTACGTACCAACGTTACAATTAAAAGTAATCTTACCTCCAGCTTTAGACATATGTAGTGTAAGGCGTGAAATAATATGTCTTATATTACCATTATCTACATTATACTAAATTTCCTGTCCATTTATAGCCGTTGTTTTTTTCCTACTGTTCCACCATATATTTGCGTCTTCTTTACTAACATGATGGACTTCTTATCACACCGAACTATAGGCAGTCTGTGACAACTAGACGTCATTCATCTGACTTCTCACATTGAAAGGCCTTGTTGACAGTTGTCTGATTGATGCGTCTCGAAGGTACATGCTCAGGAGGTGCTTAAATAGCCATAAATATGTCCCTATTTCCGCTTCCGGGTTTTACAACGGAAGCAATCCGTGACCGGTGTTTACAGTGTCATGTGTGGAGCTCCCGGTGATAAAAATATCCAAACGTCGATAGTTGTATTTATCAGGCAGTCTGTACGCTGCGTGTGGGATATATTATCTGTATAATGAGGAACGTGTTCCTACCATGATATAAATAAAAGACTGTAATTCTGTGTATTTCCAGAAGAACCGCATGAAATAATATTCATTATTATGATCCATTTATATACAATTGAGTATGTCTAAAATATATCATGAATACTAGTAAACTGAATATAGAGTTTGTATACGCACATGATCTTAAGGTTGTTTCAGCGTTCATTGTGTAGTAATCTTATTAAAGGCCAATTTCGGTTCATAATAATAATACTCATATCCATGCATTAAACGTAATAATAATAAATTTAACTGTCGGGCGATTCTGGTCTAAACGGGGCTTTACTCGACTGACGAGCTATCCTCGCGCGTCCAGTGTAAACAGTATGCGTTGTTTATAACAAAATCCAGTCTACGACTTTCCCATCTAATTTGACAAAGAGGTATTATTTCTGATCTTCTGAGACGTGCCTGAGCAGGGATTATGGCTCAGATCTTCGTGAAACTATTGCTTTTGACGTCCACTGACAAGACACATCGTCAAGTTGAGATCGTCTCAAGAACCTCTTGCCTAAAATTAAGACATTTGCCGGGACCAGTGGAACATTTCTGTATCAAATCATGCAAGCAAATGGCACGTGTCTGATTATACGTCGCAATATCTATTTCAGGTAGACGGATACTTATGTTTTAGACGTTTGAATATTGGTTACATTATTATGCAACCATTATGTTAAGGATAAGCTGTAACCTACTGAACATATGTGTCAAGAATAAGCTATACTATATCAAGCGTTTGAATATTGGATATATATTACGCAAGTTTATCTCAATGATAAGCTGTAGTATTCTGAACAGTTGTATGTCAAGAATAACATATAACGTTCTGCAAGATAATGTGTCAATGAGAAGATAATGATATATTACATATATTTGGGTTAAACGTTTCAATATTTGTAATATATTACGTAAGTATATGTCTAGGATAAACTATAATGTTCGGAACAATTATTTATCAAGGATAAGCTAATACTATAGTGCAAAGAATTGGGTTAAAAGTTTGAATAAGTGTAGTATATTACGCAAGTATTATGTCAATGATAA
Organism: Lepetodrilus schrolli; assembly: GCA_032361225.1. NCBI lineage: Eukaryota > Metazoa > Mollusca > Gastropoda > Lepetellida > Lepetodrilidae > Lepetodrilus > Lepetodrilus schrolli. The sequence goes on from JAUTBT010005568.1 coordinate 4,374, forward strand.
ACCGTAACATTTACTGAAAAGTGATAATCAATTAAGCTATAATATACTGCCCATTTATAGGATAAGGTGTAATATTTATTAAACAGTGATATGGCCATGATAATAGTGACCGAGAACCTGATGTGTGGCGCTCTTAATATACTGTGGTGGCACATGGTCCCGTGCATTGTACGGCTGACCGCTCAGGTTAACGTGAAGCACGTTCTAGCTCGGCTGGTATGTGGATGGGTGACCGAGAACCTAATCGTATCTAGAATTCGTTCCTGCCACACACTGAATCACAGGCTGAAAAACTTGTGATGTGAACGTTGGGCAAGTGGCTTAGTTCGAAAATGCCTCAGTTCACCCAGCAGAGAATGGGTACCCAGAAGGATGAGATCGACATGTGAATGATAACCTTGTAGCGCCTTGAATGGCAGCTTGGTTTGTGTACTTCCCAGGGAGTGCAGAAGGAAATTGAGTGCACACATAGCCATTGACCGGGGTAATAATGTAGCGCTATGAGCATGCTTTCGAGCGTGGATTTGGCGCAATATAAATCTTGACATTATTATTATTATTATTATTATTATAAGTTGTAATATACTGAACAACTGATTGATGTGCAAATGTAATACATTTACAATAGTCTATTTATTATGAAGATTACTAACAGTGTTGGGAATATATTAAAACCATTTTGTAATTTTATTGTATTCAATTGTATAATGAATAGTAACAATAATAATATAATAATAGTAGTAGTAGTAGTAGTAGAAGTAGTAGTAATAGTAGTAGTAGTAGAAGTAGTAGTAATAGTAGTAGTAATTATCAATACATTATAATATTAATAATAATCATCATCATAAAAATAACCCACACAAATATTCAGACACCCTAACATGCATTACTATTGTCACGTGCACAGAGAATAGATGGATTTTGATTTGATACTTGAAAACTGGTAGCTCTTGTTTATATCTGATATTACTTGGTAACCCGTTATATTACGACATCAATGTCTTAGTATAAGCTATGTTGCATAGTGACCTCCCGTCTGACCTAACTATTCGTCCACCACCAATTACCCTCGGCATGTGGTTAGATAGAGGTTCTTTTCTGTTGATCTATGAAGTAGTATTAAACATGCAATGGAAGCCTATAGTTCTGCCGAGTTCAAATTCCCCTCCAGGGAGCCAGGTATCAATGTTCGCGAAAGTTACCTTTCTGACACGATATTGATAGGATGACGTGTCTGTAGAGTGGCATTGCAGATATCATCCTTGGTCTGTCAGTACCAGCCTATGCTCGCAGGTTTACTGGAACATTCAGCGCTACGGATGTTGCGGGTTTCCTCCTGCCCTAAACTGACAAGTCGTGAAATAAGTGAAAGAATCTTGAAAGCGACTTAAAACCCCAATCAAAAAATAAATAAATAAATTCCTACGAGCCATGGGTATTGTACTCACTGCTAACACTGTTTCATGGATTGGCAAACTTTCAGGTCAATGTGAAAACGACAAAGAGGTCCTGAACGGGTTCTCCTGCAAGTGCGCGGGGCGATACGAGGGCAAACGCTGTGAGTACGGAGAGTACTGCATCCCCACCCCCTGTCTGCATGGCGGCGTGTGTGTGGAGGGCCCCACAGCCCCCATCTGTCAGTGTCCGCAAGGCTTCGAAGGTAAGTGTGTGTGCGTGCATAATTAGAGTGAGTGCGTCATTTCGTCAGCGGGGTTTGGACACGTAAAGATTTTATTCTACTACTCCCAATACTTGCTTATCAAGGAAACCAAAATAGATAGTATTTATTTATTATTCTTTCTCAAAAACATGCGAGTGTGTCATTTCGTCAGCGGGGTTTGGACACTTAAAGATTTTATTCTACTTCTCCCAATACTTGCTTATCAAGGAAACCAAAATAGATAGTATTTATTTATTATTCTTTCTCAAAAACATTTTCATTGAAATATTGTGTTTGTCTTTAGGTCCCATGTGCGAGGCATTAGCTGATGCATGTCATCGTGACCCATGTCACCATGGTGGCACATGTCATTCCCATGGTAACGGTGTGTACCACTGTAACTGTAGTGCGGACAGAGGTGGTGTACACTGTGAGGAGGTGGTACTGCCGGCCATCACCAGCGGGATCAAGACGGAGGAGATCATCGGCATTGCATGTAGGTTCAGTGAAGGTCCCCAGGTACATTCTGTAGGCATCATCGAGAGCAGAAGCTTGTCACTGATGCCTAATGCAAGGTATTTTTGTAATTGTGAGGTGGACATTCAGATTGTTGTTGAAATCAGTCGCCGAGCATGAAGGATCTCTCAAATAGATCGGCAGAGATTGTCCCAGTCTCTGGATTTGCTGTGCATTCCCCAGGACGTCTCTGGATCCAATGATCTCTGATGGTGTTTAACCTTCACTCTGCTGGATGAATAGTAACATGCTTCATTGACACCCTCATGCAGCAGCCTCCAGCAGGGAAATGGTTAAGATTCAGTTCGGTTCATTGCCTGCAGGAAGTAATGTTGGAAATTGAAATTGCTATTAACCACATTGATGTGGAATGTTCACGGGTAACTACATAATGACACTAGTGCAGATTGACACATGGATTTCATCTCCTTCCAGGTGTCGCCGTTGGTCTCATCTTCATCGTCCTCGTCTTCGTCGTCTGTCGCATGTGGCGGAGGAGGAAGCGTGAACGGCGGCGCAATGACATCACCCCCGGCATCGCGCGGGGCGACGTCGACATCCAGTACCACGGAATGAAGGAACACGAGATGCAACGGAAGCTGAGCAGTCCCGACGTGATGGCAGTGCATACTTACACCCCCCAGCCCCCACCCGTCCCCACCCGCCCGGCCTCGTACACCCCCAGCACACACGACTCGCTCAACACCCTCAACAACTTTGACACGGTCCGCAACTACGGTAGCGCCGCGGATGAACTGGAGACCACGGGCATCCACAACATCCCCACTTTCCAGGAGTACCTGGAGACGTTCCAGTCTCACCGCAGCAGCCCTGTCGTGCCACTGCTGCAAGCTCAGCCCCGCTCCAATGCTGGCTCCGAGACCGACTCAATACAGAAGCCGGCCTGGGAGTTTGACTACCCAAACATACTGGAGCACTACCCTGAAGGTGTGTGTCAACCATAATATTTTACTGACACTTCAAATGAATTTTATTTTATTTTGTATTTTGTTTTCCCGTTTATTTCTGAATTATTGAATTATTACCAAGGTGTATGTTATTAACCATTGAAATGAATTTTAGTCTGTTTAAAAACATCTGAATTATCTTCCTTGTACATACCTGGTAACCATTTACCAATATTGATTTGTGATTTTATTACATTAATACCCAATGAAATCTGATGAAAATGAATGGTGATATTTTTCAATTGTGAAATACAGGAAGTTTTAATGTGACTGTGTTCTGACAGATAAGAAACACCACACAAAGCGAATGCCTGGGATGTCACCTTCAGAACAGACACCGGACCCATTGCGGAGACAACTGGAGGCCAGCTCCTACAGCTCGCTGCCAGTGTCCGAGTCCGAGGAGGACTTGAATGGTGGGTGGCACCTGGATGTACAACAGCAGTGCAATCCATTGCTTCGTTTACATCACTCGCGTCCTGGACTCATCTGTGGAGATCTAATCGCAATTTGAATTTCTTTTTTAATATACAATTTTTTTTAAAGTGCTTATTTAAGATTTGCACATTTTTATTCAGTATTTTATCCACATCAATGAAAACCTCAGTATTGCTTTAAATATTAACCATTGCTTTTCCCCAAAGCTTTGTTTGAATTATGGCTTTGGAATCGTACAATTTGCTGTTCCATCTGCAATGGCTTCGGGCATTATCATCCTGCACAAATGCCGAGAGAGCTGGAAAGTTGGGTTTTAAATGAGAGAGAATGAAGTAGAATGGAAGAATGAATGAGTGTATTGCAATTTTTATATTATGTATATTCATTATTACTACCCAACATGTTTTTCTTTCCAAGATATAGTGGAATGTTTATAGAAACCAATATAAGAGTACTATTGTGTTAAGATATATAGTGGACTATCTATTATCTTCGTCACTATGGGCATGGACTCGACAGTTACTACTAACCATATACTATTTATTTACTGTTCAATATCAATTTCTTGCCTTTTTCTCCAGCCAAACGTGGAAAAAGAAAAGGTATATTTTCAGCGAGGCCTGCGCGTGGCTCTTTGTGCTGTATTCCATGCATGATTTTGTCTCCTGTTCAGTTCACGCTAAAACAGAATTTCTGTATTTTATGCAGTAAATCAGTCAAAATTCTATATATTTTTTATGGTAGTATTCAAATTCTCAAACAGAAGGAAAGAAAAGGTATTTCTTATTGAAGTTTTGTTGAGTTGATATAAACACGGACTAAAAGTAAAAATGCATGGTAGGGGCTTGTTTTCACGAGAGTGGTATGTGGTACATGCATACACTGTAAATGTTATTACAGTCCTGTGCAAATTAGACATTTCCTACCCGGACGGAGGTATATGATCTCCAGTCAATCCTGATGTACCTAACAAAACCCCCTCCTTCTGTCTTAACAAACCTGGCTTCATAGAAAATATATATCATAAATATACACATATATAGCTATACCTACATTAAGATGGCGTTTACTGACATTGTCCCTTGCGCTGGGAAAGCTGTATAGTATTTATGTATACACGTATAGATATCCAACAGTTTGGGGAAGTGTATCTATGATTAGGTAATATTTACAATACAAGAAAATTATGGTTATTTCTTTTAATAACAAAGTATCAGAAAAGCATGTTTGCAATCATGATAAATACTGCCCGTTTTTTTTAGCTTCATTATGCATGCATGAACTCCAAGCATGAAGTCAATATTTGCAGTGAAGTCCTATGCTTTCATATATTCTTACAATACCTAGAGTCCCAAAAGTATTTAATAATAATACTGCAAGAAATAATTTATGTACATTCAAATAAATACTGTAAAAGAAACTGGAATTGATTAAAATATCATTTGTGGAATTTCAATTCTTTATTTTCAAGGAAATTGATTTGATATTATCTAGTATCTGTATTACAATAATCATCAGCATTTTGCTTCTCTATCTCAATGCTTGCTCTCATATTTATTTCATCTGTTGATGAGTTTGATAAATCGTACGTTGTGTTTTGTTAGTGTCTTCTTTTGAAAATTACGTGATTAGCAAGTCAAAGTATGTTGTAGCTGGGTTTTTTTATATTCTGTTTACTTGATGTTGTACAAGCACCTGTGAATGTGAATCGGTTATTACACGAATAAAATATGATCTCAGAATAAATTGCAACTGTTAATGTTATCCAATTAATGGGGGAAAAGGTTAAAATGACAATGACTTTCTTAAATGCTCATTTTCTTGGTGAAGTATATATTTATACATTTTCCTAACGACTTTACACTCGGATTTGAATTATTTCATTTAATGGGAAGGATGCACTTTTTTTCATGTAAGACTTTTCAGTGCGGGGCAAATGTACTGTTAAATAGTCTTCATTCTATTCTCCACGGTCTTTCTCAATGCTGGGCGTACACATTTCCTAGTGGGGCGGATCGAATATCATCACTAATGGCATGGAGGTTGCATGTTTCAAGATGTACATACATATACACACATAATTTTAGTGTTTATTAAACAAGCTGAAAAACACGAGCATAGATGTATCTTTATTTGAAATATCCTTTCTGTACATATTCTCTTATCTCTCATTGCTGGTTTAATTAGTAAAACAATTATTTTTGTCCTTTTTCTCTTCAGGTAATTGCTGCTGCTTTGTCATGGTTATTTTTAATTTACCAAGTATCATGCTCCCCTAGATAATCTTGTGAAAGTTTGACGATAGAAAGCCTTATATCATCTCTGATCTTATTGTGGTCAGTGAAATTTCAACAGAGAACAATTACATCAAATGCAGTCTAAATTAATAAAGCAGCAGGAATTACCATTCAAAAAAACAATCATTTGATACATTTTTCATGATTGAGCTGTTATTGACATATGCTTGTTATGTATCAGGTTATCACTGGGATACATCAGACTGGGCACCACGGCCTTCCCTCCCCAACATCAGCGAGGTCCCCGTGAAGGAGGTCCTGGACTCCCCAAGCTCCAGCAACAACAGCAACGACTCCAACATCCACATCAGCAACATCGAGCCGGACCCCGGAAACCTGACAGACGGGCCCACGGACTACTTCGAGGATTCCGAGTACGTCGGAGACTCGGAAGCGGCCGAGAACGAGTTTGAAATCGACGACCTACCTCCGTGCTATGCCGACCACCCGAACTATCAGCAGATCTTGGAGTTGCGGGACTTGGAGGACACGTACGAGCTGCCTCAAAGTCTGCAGGTGCTGCACCACCCAAATCACTACCTGCCCAATCACAGCTTCACGGGGCAGGATGAGCCGAACGGGTGGCCGGACGGAATCACAGACGAGGACAACAGCAACGTCGGTGACGATGATGACAACGACGGCGACAACGACAGCGTGATCCGCTACGACTACCGAGACGCCGCGGATCCGACGGCTCTCCCGGAAGTCGGCTACCTGACCGGGAGCGAGTTCAATACGGACCGCAACCTCTCGGTTCGGTCGACCGCGTCGGCCATGGATGATATGAGCGTCTCCGCGGGAGGATACACGTCCACCAACGGGTCGTGCTCCGACGTGTCTGCCTACCTGTGTGAAATTGACGACAGCGAGATCAATCAAAGTGATGAGAGTGGCGACGAGGACCAATCGTCACAGAGACTGCTGACTGCTCATTTACAAACCCGAGTGTGACGCGGCAGCAGTCACGTGCGCGCGTGATCGACACTCTCCACCCAATATGATTGTGATATATCACACCAATGTACAGTTCTAGTGTGTTTATTGTGTAAACACCGTTAACGATTCTGCAAGCCATGGCAGCCATTTTTCCAGATCTGAGAATATTGGAGAATAAGTGGCTATATAGCAGAACTGTTGAGCGTAAAGCACTATATTTTCCAACTGACATTGCAATGAAAGGTTGTGAATATTTCTGTAATTATATACAAAATGTAGAACGTGTTGAATGAGTAACTGAACTGGGAACCAAGTTATAGTGCAAATGTGGTCTTGTGCTTGACATACAATATGAAAGATCTGAAATTGTGATTGACAGCTGTCAGAGACTGGGATGAACCTACTGCTGTCAGGTTACTGGCTGAGACTGCTAATGGCCACGCCCCCATGTACATTACAATTGCCAGCTGAACTGATTATTAGTTGAAATCATGTCATAATCACAACATGCTTACATAGAAATGAACGCGATAGGAACGTGTGTCGAGTATTGTATTCATAGGTCATGTGATTGAGAGAAGCCTGCTGATTGGTTGGTTGCTGACTAGTCTGACTGCAATGGTGCTGCTTATGTTATAGGGAAGCCTTGGGACCCATTGCACAAAGTGATCTTGGAGTGCAGTCATTGTCACAAGTGCAAAATGAAATGTTCTGTCTGCAGGTGCCCAAAGATTGATGTCGGCTGCGGTCAGAGAACACACAGATGTAAACTGATCACTCTGACCTCGTACAAAGGAGTGGAATATTTCTTCGTGAATGTACAGAAAATACCATTAAGTCTGTTATTGTATCCGGAATGCTTTCAAATCGTAAGGGATGGCTTTTCTTAATTTATGGACTTAAACATGTACTTGATGTTTGTCTGTATTTTGATGGAATGCTACATTTCCTTTGAGAGTTTTCATAAATTTGGCTTCGCATTTTACTCCAATCATTGTACGAGGTAAATAAGTTAATACATTTAGGCAATTATCTCAAAATGAATAGATCTTAAGCTCTTGTTATGTTTTACAAGTAATTATTATGAAGAAAAATATTATATTTAATATTTTAGTATGAGAAAGCAAGAGACAAGTTTTTGATGTGTTTTTTTTCTCTCTATATCTTCCCATGTTGCGAGACAGATATCAAAATATATGTTTTATAATGTTTATCTTAGTACCCGTGGTTGTGATTTGTTGTGAAATAACATACGTACGTGTTCAATGTTGCAACTCAGGCCTTTTTATACTGTGCTTAATTATCTATGTGTCCAAGCTGTGTCACAATTGAAATCATGTATGGAATTATTGTTTACTTTAGATTTAAATACAATTTTGATTATTTTTCACCTACATATATAAATATTTTATAAGGTGCATCATAGTTGGCCGTTTCTTAAAAGGCATGTTGCTATATTACTATATGTCATTTTCATTTAAAGTTATTTTTTTTCTATCCATGACATGTTGGCTTTTAGATTGACATGCTTAGAGGCTTTGTAAATTTCAGAACATTTATTTCATTAGCAATTTCGTTTTGTATTCATTTGTATACAGATTTCACATGATCAAAAATTGAGAATTGGCCAAATATGTGTATAGCTTGTTTGTACAAACTATTTTATTCCTGTGTAAGAATGGATGTTATGTTAGTGTCAGGACCATGACACTGTTGTGTATTTTTTCCAACTTTGTTTGTTCAACTGATCTCTTGTTGTAGTTTCAAAGTTTATATACTGGTATACCCATTGTTCTGTCAATGAAGATGCTCCATGGAGATTTTAACATGTAAATCTGCTGGTTTTACAAAAGTTATTTATTTTATTCAAAACAAAAATGGCATGTAGGTTTCTCAAATCTGCTTTCAAATACAGTAGCTGAAGTATTAGTCCATTTCAGTTATGCTTTGTTAAGATAAATACTTTGTTGAAACTTTGAACATATTTACATATATAAGTATGAAATGTGCTGATTTATATAACCAAAATATTAATATAAATATATTTAATGATAACTGTAGCCCATATGGCAAGTTTATCATTTTGAAAAGTTTGCTGCTGGAGAGAAAAAAAAGAGTCAGAAATCAAGATATTTGTAAAATATGTATGTGTGGAGGTCGTAGGTCATTCCTATTATTTTTCAACCATAAAAAAAAAATAACATAGGTTTACATGAATCATAATTCTGTGCACAATTCCATGCCTTGCAATACATCAACATCAATTTAATGAATAATAATGCAATTTGGTCATATATTATTGTGTGTGTGTGGTAGATGACTGTTGTATGTCTGTCTGTGCGTGTGTGTGTGTGTGTGTGTACTCGTCAGAGTAGGACTGTCAAGTCCAGCCCTACCATTACTGGCCCATGCTGATTATTTTTATTATTTGTATAATTTCTCCGTCATCTTGAGAGATGAAGTGTAATATAACATTTTGCAAAATGCAGAATAAACCCGAGAATCTATGCTGCTTTGTTGTGGTCTCGCCAGGTGATTTGGATCATTGTGTATATCGTTGTGTGTACTGAACTCTTATCGTTATCATGGTTAAAGAAGCACTCTTGCCGGTTTTGTGGCAGAAAGTATTAATTTAAAGGCAGGCAATAGTGCAGTGGTACATTGTCAGACAAACGTCCTGAGTTTGAATCCACCCAGGGACCTATCATCAACGTTCGCATAAATTACTTTTCCTCTACAATAATGATACGTTGTTATTGGTTTGTGGTTTAAAGTCACTTTCAATATTTTTTCACTCACATCATTCGGATTACTACCAGTTTTATAGTGCTAGCTCACTTGGATTATCACATGCCGCAGATAGAACATGAATAGCCCACTCAGACACAGAATACTGACTCCGAGCCGACCAGTCCTTGCTTTACCACTTTAATGCCGAGTGCCAAGCAGGGGGAACAAGTACCATCTTTTAAATGTCTTTTGGTATGACACGACCGGGGATCAAACCCGCGACCTTCTGCACTCCGGGCCGACGCTGTAACCATTACGCCACGGAGCCGGCTCAATAATGATAGGGATGTGCCGTCTAGTTGGTGCTCACAGGTCTTCTACAACACTTGGTGCTATGCTACAGGTGTTGCAGGTTTTCTTCTGCCATAACCGATATATGAATGAAATAATTTTGGAAGAAACTCTAAACCACAATGAACAAAAACAAAGAAAAAACATCAATGTAATTGTGATGAAAATCGTGTTTTCCCATTGCTGCTACTCAGTTTTGATGAATGTGATACATACAACACTGAATGGTAGCTTACAGGTATTTGTTTCATACGGTATACATGTACATGTAATCAATTCAATGTTGAAACAAAACAATATTCAGAATCTCGATTTACTACACTGCATACACCACCGATAGCTGGAGTAGATAGTATACAGACCTGGCCCTGAGATTACAAATCCTTCGAGTACGATTTCATGCTCAAGCTCAAATTATGTGTGGATATTTGTGAACAAAAGTTGAGCATGAAATTGTACTCAAAAGTTTTGTTATCTCGCGGCCCAGGTATAAAACAACATTATAAAATACCTGGACTGGCGATTTACAGCAGGACTGGACATTTACATGTGGGTTTTCTCCCTGTAGTATTGTATTCAGTGGATGAGTTTATGTATCGAAAGTCAAGGGCTACCAGCCACAGGACTTGTAGTACTGTATTAAAGTAGATCGAAGCAAAGCCTTACTGTCTGTAAACAGTGAAGCCCCCTCCAGGTTTTGTAACCTTTCACAGCATCAATTGGCAATCAAATAAGAAACCACAGTAGCAAATATATAGTTTTATTTTCAGTACATTGCATTAAATTATTCTGAAAGTTCATTGTGTAAAATGTGTGTGGTCAAGAAAAACAAGATAGCTCATGGAATTTGTTACGTCTATTGAATATGCCAAAGTTATGCTTGGTGGATATATAGTCACTGTATAACCCTGAGATATGATTGACAGACTTAAAATAAAATACACTACTTTGGCCCTTAAAAAAAATGGAAAACTGAAATCAAAAAGGGCTGATAAGTTAAATCTTAGTCTGTTTACATTCTTGTCTAACTTGTGAAGCCAGGAGATGCAATGATGCAGCATTTATACAGATACAGAAGATCAAGTAATAATATCAGAAGTGATTGTCCAAATGATCTCTCCCTGTAAATTCTGAATGATGCAAAATAATGCTGAGAAATGTCCCAAATACACCACACAAAATTAATGTATTAGATTATTTGCAATAGCGAGGCTATCTACTGTTTATTGCTACATCTTTGGCTGATTGGCGCATATCTGACCTCACGAAAGGTCATTTGGACAAGCACTCCAGCACAATATATTAATAGTTTCATTTTATATTGTAGAGAAGAAACAGCTAGTAGCAGATTTACACACAAACTTTCTTGTAACGTTTTAACATGGAAAGATAAAATAATTATTCATTAGAACTTTGCAAATTTGACAAATTACAGAGGAATGGATATAAATATAAACTTTTCTCTGAAATAATACATTGTATTTCGATGTACAGTGTCCTTGACATCTGACTTACATGACCTCAGACCTAGATGTAAGATTCTCATAAGTCATGAGCAGTCCCAGAGGATTCAATATGGCCGACCTCTAGTGAGGAAATATAGATATCACGTATAGTTTGAAGGCACAGTGTCTATGATACTCAATAAGTAGCGGATATGTGTTCCAAGTGCACGTTAATCTACCAAATGAAAGTATTAATTGATCAACTACGGATAAATATAAACCTGTCAGGTTACAGGTAGGTTTCCACTACACTATCGAGGCTATGGTGTTTTGTGTATCAGTATCTCCTACAAAGACTCTATCATAGGTCACAACCAAGAATTAATTAATTTCCAGCCACAGGTTATTTGTGGAAACTTCCACAACTCCCAAGAAGAATGCAGCTATTTGATTAAAATCTCCACTTTCCACACACCATTGAACTACTAAAGTTCAAACAGACATACCATAGATCAATATCTCAAAATACATACCATTACTCCAGACATTCATATACAACTATAATAGACTAGACCATGGAAAATAGGCATCTTAGAATTGCCATATATAATTATATTGATGTGAATCATATTCTTCAAGGTAACATCTAAAACAGTCAAAGGTGATGTATTTTGATACAAAACTACAACTGTATTCAACAGTGTTTTGCTAGAGTTTCAAATGATGAAAACCGAATGACAAGGATTAAATACTGTATTGGCAACGAGAGAAACATACGGCTAAAACTTACTCCTATTAAAAGCACATTGTTAATTCATTATGATCATTCACATGTAGAGTTTTAAAATGCTTTCTTCATGAACAGCAATGGCACATAGTGAAACGCTCACTATCAAATCATCGTACACATACAAAAGGTCAAACCAACTTGTAAAACAAATACCATAAAATTATCCCAATCACAATGAGTGCCTCTAAACGGCTGGATTGTTAAAATAATTTAGTACCTAGGATGGCTACTACAGAAAGGGACTTGAATATATTAATCTAAATCAATGACAGATGAAAACAGACAAGAATAAATTAATTGGAGGTGGTCATAACTGAACTGCATCGTGAAGTCCAATGAACCGAGGACACCACTCCAACGTCCAGCCCATGCACAGATACTAAGTGATCCTTGTAGATTTGATGGGACTGAGTGTCAGGTCAAAGTCATCACCACTCTCAAACAGTCTCTTCTTGGGGTCGGGGACAAAGGAACTGGACAACTCGGTGGTCGACTCGTAACTATAGTTGGACTTCCTGTTGTTATTGTTACTGTTGCCGACGCCGACGGGATAGCTGAATTCGTCTTTGGACGAGAGCTTCGCCGAGGACGACCCCATTGACGACGAGGAGTACGAGGTGCTGGAGGTGGGATAGGTAAGTGCCGAATGGCAAGTGACAGCAGATGGCAATGAGGATGAGGAGAAGGTAGAGGGCAGCACTGTGGTCACTCTGGACATGGCGGTGCTATAGCTGGACGGGAGGGACGATGATGCTCCGCTTGACGAAGCGCTACCTGCGAACAAGAAGCTGGGATTAGACGACGTGGCTTGTGGGTGGGCAGAGTAGGAGGACGAGTAGGAGGATGGCCGGAGAGACGTGGAAGAGGAAGAGGATGAAGTAGGGAAGAGTTGGTTGAGTTTATGCAGGTGACTCCCGGCGGTGCTGGAGTAAGAGGACAGAGAGGAAGAAGTGGAGACGGCAGCTGGAATGTTGCTTAGAGAGGAGTACTTCCTGCCAGAGGTCTGACTAGCTAGGAGGTTCTGAGAACCAGCAGCTTTAAGTGGATCGAGGTAGAGCTCCTTGCCATAGTCTAGAGAAGACCTGCGGTGATTGGGGTCCCTAGGAGGGAGCTGACTCTGCCCAGAATTTGCTGTAGTTGTTATGGGTAAAGACGAGTGAAATGACGAAGGTGGTGCCTTCCTCGACGAGTTGTAGCTGTCGTAACTACTCCTCAGAAAGTCGTCGGACTTTAGAAAGGATTTGGAATCCAGCAGATCGGAATTTGGATCTTTGTTCCTGTTACCCGTTACCCCGAGGAGAAACAATTTATCATCCAAGCTCTGGCGATCACCAGCAGCCTTACTTATGCCAGACTTATCGGAGCTTTCGTGTGACACAGCGGATGTACTGGTGTATGGGATTGTGTAGGAGCTAGTCGGGGCATAGGAAATGGAGTTGGTGTTGGGTTGTCGTAGTACCTGGCTATCATAATTTAGACCACCACCGTCTAGTTTAGACGATATCGCCGACATCCTATCATGACTACCTACTGTACCCTGGGACACACTCTGACTCTTATAAGGATTAGATTTGACCTGATTGTAATACTCGTGTTCCCACTGGGTCATGGGAATATCAGAACCAGAACTGAATGGTTGGACGGGAGCTGTTGACAAAGAAGAACTGGACGGAATAGACGAATATTTGTCAACAGGGTAGGCTGAACTCACGCCAGCCCCTTCACTGACATAACTCTTTTTCTCAGCTCTGTTCAGAAGCTTCATACAGTCGCTCAACTCTGGGGTAAGAGAAATGTTCAAGTCGTCCAACTCACTTCGTATAGTCTGAGTGTCATCCAGGTCGCTCATCTCCAGATCGTTCCCATATCTGGATCGTTTCGTTGGCATCATGTCATACTCCGGCATGCTCAGTTGACTAGAAGTGTCTTCAAATCTATCTTTTGTCTTCAGTTCAGACCTCCCTTTCTTGTCGAAGTCGCCATCTGCAATGTCGCCCTGACATTTGGAGCTGCGTGTCGTGGAATACTTCGAGGCGTACTTCTCGTCGAAGTACTTGGAGTCGATGTCGCTCGGGGAAGCCCGCCCGTTGCTGAGTGACAGCGAGCCCAGAGAACTGGACGGCGTCTGAGGACTTGGCTGATCTAATTCGAACGAGGAAGATTCGGTGCGCTTCGGCAGAGAGAAGTGGACTTTCTTTGGACTTCTGTCCTTCGTGGGAGAGGCGGACGCCGCTCTTCCTCTTGAAGAGCGACCCGTCTGGTCATCACTTCCTCCACTCTTAGACTTTGGCCGGGAATTTCTGCTCCCGTTCATTGAGGACCACACTGTGGAATCTCCCTTTTCATTGTAACCACCACCACCACCACCACTACTAGTTTCCGTGCTTCTACGCAGTCTATCATCAGTATTGTCACCAGAACTCAATCCCCTCAGATCGTCCATTGAACTACCAAACAACTGTCTCTTGGCAGGGTTCTCTGGAGGAATGTCAACCTGATCTCTGCGGTCATGACTTCTGTACAGATCTGAACTGGCGGACTTTGGCGGCACTGAACTGGATCGGACAGTGGTTGATGACGACTTCTTCACGTTGCTTAACTCTGCTTCCAGGTCCTCCACGTACTTGTCGCTGCGCTGCAGTGCCTTGTTCAGCTGCCGGATTTCCTTTTCGTTGCTCTCGTTCTTACTTTCAAGAGTAGCCACTGTGTACCGACCGTACCTGAAACAGTCCAATGATAAATTAATATTGGTCTGTAGAGTACGGATGTAAGTGGTGAAAAACTTTCCTCATAGCAGGTTACAAAAACTGTCATAAATTCCTAAGAGCAATCTATGCATTTAGCGACATCATAATTTAATGTATACAATATTCTATTAACTATCATATACATAGGGTCCAGATGAATGTATGGCAATCTGTGATAACAATGCATATATCAGGCTTTGTTTTCAAAATATGAAATAGAGGTGAGTGAAATTATTGTTTTACATCACAGCAGACACCTTTCACCCATACGTGACGTTTTGAAATAGAGGAGAAGTAGTTGTGGTAAAATAATTTATATAATATATACTGCAATTTGGAGTGAACCATACAAAGAAAACTGTATGCAGACACTTGAGGTAACATGAAAATAATATTTAATCACATTAGGAGTTCTAAACAGTGCATGAACAGTCAAGGGGAGATAATCACAAGATGTGAGATGATAGAAATAATTTACGAGATATTTCATTACACAACTGCTCACCTTTGTGGAGAACGACTGGACATTTCCATGCGTAATTTCTCATTCTCTCTGTTCAGGTTAATATTTTCATCCTTCAGGCCGTTGTTTTCCTAACACAACAGATTTAAATACAGATTGTGAAACCACTTTGATATATAATACTGGAAATAAATATCATCTGCCAAATGCTTGTTTCAATACCGTAAAAAGAAATCATAATTACATCAAACTATTCTCATGAACTGCACATATATCAGGAATTTCCAAACATTCAGGTTAATTGTAAATCATTACAAGAAGCAAAATTGTCTAAATATTGTAAATATATATTTTTTTAAACATGAAATAAACCTGTAATAATTATCAAGACTTGTATTGTTCTGTTGGATGTCTGACCTGTTTGACTCGTGACATGTCTGTCTTAAGACGTTCGTACAGCTTCTGTGCATCATGGAGTTTCTTGGTTAGTGCCAGGAGATTGCCACCATCCACCAAGTCTGGATGTAGAAACTCAGACCTATCAGAAACCCCAGATTTACCACCCCCTTTCTTCAGCTGATCTTTTAGGATGGAATTTTCTGTCTTCAGATGCCTCGACTCAGATTCCAAACGAACAAACTCATCCTGTGAAAAGAAACACAACCCCATAGAATTGGTAATACAGCAAATATTAAGTGAATTAACAACAAAAACATGGTACAGTTGATTAATACCACCTTGTGAACACATGAAATCATAAAACATTCACAACTATCAAAGTATATCATCTGATCATGGAATTGCAATATTTAATCATGTTAAACTAATGGCAATAGGCTTCAGTACAGGCAATACCTCATATTCCTTGTACAACAGATCAAATCTTGCTTTCCTCAAATTAGGATTGCTCATTGTGTCGCTAGTCTCTTCAGCTTGGATCAAACCTCCTGCAGTTAGAAACAATGTCACCACGGTTACAAAACATGATTAGAAGTATGATTTTGATGCATGCAAAACGGTAATCATGTTAGTGGACTATTCCTGACCATAGATGCAACATGAAACATGCAACAAATATAAAGACTATTCTGTAAACATGGTAAATGAGAAGTATAATTTTATTACCAAAATTAAAATGGGATTATTTTTTATTGGTGGAGATTGTCCCATGCGTTTTCATTAAAAAAATAAAATTGTATTATTATATTATTTGACTGGTGGGGGAGATGGAAACTATGTACATAACAAAAGTGATTTGGGGAGAAAATTGGCATTACATGTACCAGTAACTGGCAATTTGGGTTACTGGAAAATATGTTGTTAGGTGATAAAGACACCAGCTTTCCCCCTGTGAAATGAGATTTTTGGTCATGTACACTTCCAACTGTCATGGAATGTAATAAATATTTACACATCTAACCTTTGATATGCTTGACAGGGTTACTGGGATTGATGGGTGTCCGACAGG
The DNA here is from genome assembly GCA_032361225.1 of Lepetodrilus schrolli. Lineage (NCBI taxonomy): Eukaryota > Metazoa > Mollusca > Gastropoda > Lepetellida > Lepetodrilidae > Lepetodrilus > Lepetodrilus schrolli. Next base: position 21,186 of record JAUTBT010005568.1, read on the forward strand.
CTGGACACTGGTGGTTCCTCTGCATCCACATATCCATGCACGACGAGCAGAAAACATGGTTGTTTGGACACAGCACCGGCTGCTTTACCTGCAGGAACCAAGTCAACAGACACTGAAACTGACGTCCTCGAGCATGGGTTAGGTTAGTTTTTAAAACATATTTTAATAATATTAATACCGGTACATCAAGAAGTTTACAATTTAAATCATGGGATATTGCAATCTATAGTCAACACCACAACAATCATTGAGGTGTTTATCATATGGGGTATCATTGGGTAGTTGATAATCATGATAATGGATTACAGTAGTTGCGTTGATCATAGGTCAGTGTTCGACAGATGTGGATTAACCCTGTGAATTAAATGACTAATGACCAAATGGTGCATGTCTGATAGTCCAGGACTGGTAACCTTTGACATGTTTGGACAGGACTTCCCTCATCTAGATCTGTGTCATTTTACATTCTACAATGAAAGTTTCCAGATTTAGCTGAATACTTTCCTAATGAGCATAATCCCTAATAATTCCTAATGAACATAATCCCCCACACTGATGAATAGATATCAATGAATTCTACAGCAACGATAATAATGTCAATTAATAGAATATATGTAATTTTACCCCCACAATTTCTTTTTCCTGCATTATTTTAGCCCCAAAAATATTTGTGTGTGCATTGTTTTCACCCCCTGGCACCCAATTAATAAGTATCATTTTCAAATGTAATTAACTTGATTTCACTCTTTAGCAGCTGGTAAAGCATGTTTAGATACATTGTATGTATGGAATCAATATGTAAGAAAGGTAGTACCTACCCTACATCTGCTTACTATGATCTATATTATGTCAACAATGTATATGATAATCACTGATACTTGTATCAGACTAGCTATTAATGAATTCTCAATTTTAATTGATGCTATCACCATTATTGGTAACACCTCATTTTCCTAGAGAAATTCTCAAATGGAGAAAAATCTTTTCAAACACAACAACTATTCCAAACTGACTTTGATACTGCTGGCAATCCTTTTGATATATTCAATTAAAAGGAATTTACTGCTAATTTTTATTATTTTTAATCATTAATGTGCAAGGATTAAGACATAAATGCCTAAGTTAGATATAATTTAGAGGAATGCGATGACATGAGCAACTATATTCGTTCTTATTGGATCAATGTGGATGGGTGGCTCTTAAATAAAACATAATACCACCCTTCAACTTTAGAATTCAATATGAAATGGGTGTGTGATAACTGGACACCATTCACTGTAGTGTAGTCTGCAAAATATTATACGCTTGACAACTCCCAACTTCAGAATAAGCATGTCTTACGAAGGTGTATACTATATTCTTAACTATTTGCAAAGAAATATTTCATTATTGTGACATAAAAATAAGAAATGTTTCACCTTTCCAAGGCATACTTGGCAGGAAATCGGCAATGTGAAGGAAATCGTTGGCTGCCTGTCCTGTCTTGCATTCATCACAGCCGCCATTAAACGTAAACAAAGAAATCACTACGCACAAATTGTTATCAGTATCTACAAAGTACAAAATTAGTTAAATGATGTGCATCCTTTACTGTTACTTTGAATATACCCAAACTATATAATCATGTATTATTTTCCGGGAACGAGGGAGTAACTGTAGAAACTGTGTTTATATCGGAACTATGTGTATGTATACGCGAAAGGGCACAGTTCCTGTGCGTTCCAGGGCACTTCCGGGTAACCTGTTTCCCAACGACATGGTTCTACGTTATCAGTTGATTATCTGTGTTTTTATATGAGAAATGTTTTATCAATTACATAAAGATATTTTGGACGATGTCCTTTCTAAGAGCTCTTATTCAAAACTGGTTTCTTCTTGGTATTTTGCTCGTAATCTTTCTCGCAAAATTGGCCCCAAACATTGGTTCGATAGGAGGTAATGACACTGTATACACTTAATACTTAAATAAAACAGCTGTTCATTTACAATCAGCTCATAGAATCTGTGTACTGTTCATTTACAATCAGCTCATAGAATATTTGTAAAACATGCATTCATGACATGGATAATGCCATGGTTTACATTCAGATTAAATAATCCCAAATCAGTGTGCGTACTACTCGAATACTATTTACGAATCCTGTTTTGGTATGGTGTACGAAATGATGCATACAGATTGGAAAACATACAGATTTAATGTCTTGTCATTTCTCATTTAACTACAAGACTTTCTCCTCAATGAGTTTTAGGAATACGGCACCCAGAGGTGGCCTATTTTGTTCTGTTGCGTGAAAGGATGTTAAGAGAGCCATTGACAATGACAAAATATCTAGAAACATACCCTACTCAAGAATGACTAAAACAACAAGAATTGTTCACTAAATTGTTTTTTGTTTTTCTCTCCACAAATATGTAAACATACTTGTGGCTGCCTCACTCAAACTGATTGTAAAGCTGAACTATGCCCAATCAGGGACATATATGTAGCTTGGCATTACAATCACGTTGAGCAAGGTAATATCACACTGCTAAATAAATGTGATTACCACTGATTACAAGAGACAAATAGTATAATTTTGTGAAGCCCACTGGCAATATACCTCCAAATATATGTTCACGGCTGTAGGATAGGTAAAATTCCATTACAGTTTACATTTCCGGTAAAACCTGAATAATCAGTTGGTAATGTACTGTAATATCTCAATTTTCGAAAGTGTAATAGACTAAGGAGATAACTCTAATCATTGAACACGGTCAAAATAACTTTCCATGACCACTGTTACCATTAAAGCTACATAACTATAAATATTAAAAAATAATAAAATATTGAAAACCAGTGGGATATGCAGAAAATGTAGCTGGTTACCCAATATATTTGTGTAGACAGCAAATGTACATCTTTTCGTATAAAAATATGTTTGACCGTGAAATATGTAAACGAACACATGATTGTATGCCTTTAATGATCAAGTTATTTAGTCCTCACCTATTGATATAATGAATATAGTAAATTGTAGTAGATATTATCCAAAATATGCAATAATTCTAGCGAATTGCCACATATTTTGGATAAAGGTTATTACAAGCCGCTCGTCACATATGGGTAAAATATTCCTGTGGCGACGTAAAGCAGTAATTCATCACTTCATCATTACAAGCCGACTTTTCTTGTACGTACCTCGGCCTCCGCTCTTGGGGTATACAGTATAAGAAATTTCAGCATGTAAAAACCTGTACCCGCCAAAAATAATGCTGGTAATTAATAGTATTACACAGTAGTTGGTAATAATTTGCTAATTGATCAATGTTTCGACTCGATTATTAATGTCAAATTGTATGGTCAATGTACTTCACTAACATTGTGATGATGAAACTTTGAAACTGGAAGATTGTTTGAACATTTGTAACATTGTAACTTGTTAGACTGTTTAATCATCCTTATAGATTAAAGCATTTTTATCTTGAACAGGGATCTTGAAACCAGAAATTACTGTCAAATACATTGGAGTTGCAATCATATTTTTCAACAGTGGACTGTCTCTGAAGACTGAGGTATGTCTTAGTAATAGCCAACTCTACAGCACATTTCTACATTCCTTTCATTAACATTTGCCTATGGGTGAAATATTCCCGCTGCGATGTAAATTTATTTATTCATTCATTAACATGTTTAAGTAATATGAATACAATTTTAATACTTTTAAAATATAATATTAATAGTATAATTAACTAGGGCAATAGTTGAACTACTTATCGTCATTATAAATTGGTAACATGCATATTTATAAAACTGTTTAGTTGAAATATGCTTTTTCACAAACTTCTTTTACTTCTTCCTCAATTCCCAATTGTTATTTTACTATTAGTTTTAATAATTAATCCAAACATATACATGATATAGTTGTTTACATCTAAATTATTAAGTACATATTTATTATCATTACATGTATTATATCAAAGAATATTCAAATGCACACAAATTCCCTCCCCTAGTCAACTCCACTTGCATGCATGGTTACTGTTTCTGACTGGGACATCAAATACATTATGAAGAAACAGATTCTTCATGTCCTAGTTTGCATAATTACTCAGATATTTATTCACAGGTTTTGTCTCGGATGTGATGGTGTATTGTAGGGCTGTTTCAGCAACTGACTGGTGCCGTGTTACAAGTTCGCATCCATGTGTTCGTGCAATGCTTCACATTCATCGTCTTCCCCACCATCATCCACATCCTGGTCTTCTTCCTGCAATCCAGTCCACTTGAAGGATTGCTTTTAGATGGGTAGGTCAGCATCGTCAGGTAGCACCACAACATGTTAAACTTGTAATAATTATACTCAACAAAATTAATTAATGGTCAGTAGCCTTTGTGGACATATAATTCATTTTATTTTTTTATTTACCTTTTTATTTTATTTATTGTCACATAACAAATAAATACAAGATGTTCACATTATATTGATATAGAGAGGATAACCGTAACATTAGCTTGTATGTATTGCCCAGATAATAGGTAACACGTTGACCAGAATTTTACACGGTTATCAATTTTGCATTTTGTAAAATTCATATAGCGAGACATATGGTATTAAGTTTTCCGATCACTCTGGACTAGTGGAAAAAAGGGAATATTATATTTATTTCTATGACATCTAAATATTCTGTCTTTTATAATAAGGACAAGCAGATTGATTGGGACATTGTTTCTTTCTGGGAAATCTAGTGTTGTTCTTTGTTTGTCAAAAACTAAATTAATTCAAATGTTTCTGTTTATCCGTTCTTGTACTTGACATATAAATTTAGCTTCATATTACTTTAGCAAAATATAAGAGACAAATTTCCAAGTGTCTACAGACTGCAGGTACTTTTCAAAACATTGGGAGAAGAATGGTACCAGATTCCTAAATTTGGTATACGGTTTCCCAACAAAATATCTGCTGGCCCTTAATTTATTTTGTTGAGTATATGTTGTTGGTGATTAATTATTATTTGTACCGTTGACATATTTGATGTTTTCACTGCTGGTTGCAGAGGGATATTTCTAGGAGCTGGGTGTGAAATAAACTCTGAATACCAGCCTGTTGTATGTGTTCTGCAAATCATTTGGTGGAGATGTTCTTATATCCAAATTTAACTGATTTCCCCATTAATGCCATATTGGTGTATTTAAAATCCTGCTCTATAGAATGATATAGTGAAACCATTTGGGAATCGTAAAATACAATGCTTCTTGTTTTCTAAGTGTGTTTGCTTCAGCCTTAACTTTCCAAATTTAATACTGTTTCTCTTGCCTTCTACTGAAGATGTTACGTACTGTTGGTAGATGAAATGAAAAATGTTGTTCCTATAACCAGTGATAACCCAGGTCCTTCATAGCCCGATTCCTGAATCCTACAATTTACAGGAAATGGGGAAGGGGGGGGGGGGGGGCGCAGTGGTAGAACAGTTGGACTTCGGAGCCAAAGGTTCCAGGTTCAAATCC
>JAUTBT010005579.1:0-26667 GCA_032361225.1 Lepetodrilus schrolli
CTGCATTGCCACTCTACAGACATTGCATCCTATCAATATCGCGTCAGAAAGGTAACTTTCGCGAACATTGATGCCGGTCCCCCGGGGCAGGATTTGAAGGGTTTATGGTCTCATAATGCTAATGAGAGCATCATGTATTGTATTACTCACCTTCGTTCATTCTGAGTGATAGCACCTTTCTCCAGTTTATTAGCAATATCTGCTAGAACCTGACTGGCGTCGTTGGCAAAGTCCAGATCTCGGACTTCTTGAGGAGACACAGGGACAATAGCAAAGGCCTCCTTGTCTTCTTTGATTTTGGCACAACCGACCTGAGCAGGCAAAGAAGTACATGGTCAGGACATCATCCTTGTTACTTGTATGTATTCTGTCTAACCCACAGGATACTATGCTACTCTACTATTTGATACCCTAGGGCATTACGCCTTTTTATCTTTGGGAGGTGTGTCAGCATATGTGCTGACATTGATTGGTGCATGACATGTGCTACACTAGTGAGTGAATTATTGTTTTACATCACAGCGGGAATCTTTCACTCAAAGACGAACTCATTACAATAGAAATGCTTTCAGCCATGGTTAACCCTCTCCCTGCTGGATTACACAGGCACTACTCTTTAGGTAATTTCTGGTTGCCTCCAGCAAGGAGAGGGTTAAAGCCCCACAGGTACCATATCATGTGGGTAACACATGGTGCTGTGTACTTTTTCTAAATCAAAATGTTCATTATTTCCCATGAGCTTCTTCGCATTAATTTTCTTTCTTTGTAAGATTCGAGATATCTGATCCGGCCCAGAGTTTAAGAAACTTTTTTGAGTACAAACTCAAGGTTTTGTTCGCAAATCCCCATATAAAATTTGAGCTTGAGCATGAAATCATACTCAGACAGTTTTGTAATCTCGGTTATACTTACTTTGTTCATTATTGAGTTTTTCTCCTCCTTATCTATAGGAATGGTTGTACTGTGGACCCATGTATCAGTGCATAGATGATGGAGACGAACAAACGTTTGTCTGAAATTATAAAAATACCAAGATTGCGAATGAAAAGTACAAGTAATAATCATATTGCAGTAGAGAAACATTCTTCAACATATTTTATAACTATGACATGGGAGTTTCAAAGATGAATACACCACCAATAATATTACAAGACAAGAAAAGATCATGGACCAGGACCAGGACTAGGACAAAGACAAGGACCAGGACAAAGACAAGGACCAGGACAAAGACAAGGACCAGGACAGACACAGACAAATACAAGGACCAGGACAAAAATAAAGACAAGGACAAGTACCAGGACCAGTACAAAGACAAGGACAAAGACAAGGACCAGGACAATGACAAGGACCAGGACAAAGACCAGGACAAAGATAAAGACAAGGACCATGACCAAGACAAGGACCAGGACAAAGACAAGGACCAGGACCAAGACAAGGACCAGGTCAAAGACAAAGACCAGGACAAAGACCAGGACAAAGACAAGGACAAGGACCAAGACCAGGACAAGGACCAGGACCAAGACAAGGAGCAGGACAAGGACAAAGACAAAGACCAGGACAAAGACAAAGACCAGGACAAAGACAAGGACAAGGACCAAGACCAGGACAAAGATAAAGACAAGGACCAGGACCAAGACAAGGACCATGACAAAGACAAGGAGCAGGACAAGGACAAAGACAAAGACCAGGACAAAGACAAGGACCAAGACCAGGACAAAGATAAAGACAAGGACCAGGACCAAGACAAGGACCAGGACAAAGACAAAGACCAGGACAAAGACAAGGACAAGGACCAAGACAAGGACCAGGACAAAGACAAAGACAAGGACCAGGACAAAGACAAGGATCAGGACAAAGACAAGGACCAGGACAAAAACAAAGACAAGGACCAGGACAAAGACAAGGACCAGGACCAAGACAAGGAGCAGGACAAGGACAAAGACCAGCACAAAGACAAAGACAAGGACCAGGACAAGGAAAAGGACCAGGACAAAGACAAAGACAAGGACAAGGACAAAAACAAGGACAATGACAAAAACAAGGACCAGGACAAAAACAAAGACAAGGACCAGGACAAAGACAAGGACCAGGACCAGGACAAACACAAGGACAGAGATAAAGACAAGGACAGAGATAAAGACAAGGACCAAGACAAGGAAAAGGACCAAGACAAGGACCTGGACAAAGAAAAGACAAGACAAGACAAGATTTACTTCAGAATTGCAGGGCTCGTGAACCAAATTACATATATAATTTAACAAATTTGTTTCACATTTTTTTTTACATTGGCAACAATATATAATAAGCATGACAAGACTCACCGAGGAACCAGAGTATCAGTCCTGGTCATCGTGGTGGGGTCAAGTTCAAATATGGATGCGATATCGTGTCCATGAGGCACGGACACCAGGCAGTAGACAGCGTAGCCTGGCTGTCCCTGGAGCTTCTGTCTGGTAGTGTCGGTAGTAGTGTCATTGTCTACCTGGAGTTCACAGAGGGAAGGAGAACCATGTCAGAACATAGTAGCAAAACAGGTGGGTGAGTGAATTATTGTTTTACGTCACAGCAGGAATCGTTCACCCATAAGCGAAAATGAATTATTTAATTATGCAATAAATGGGTGAAAATTAAATGCAGTATGAAAAAGATACCCAAAAAAGTTTGATTAAAACAGGAATGATAAGTATGCATAATGACTTCCAGTAGAAACAGATCAAGGTATGGTCTCTAAGATGTCTTTATTATGAATACAATGGCCCGTGTCGAAGCTTTCATAAAATCATTGGTTTTCTTGTAGTCTATGAACCTAGACATTCTTTCTGCATGCTCCATAAGACCTAAGATACATTAAAATGTGGGGTTTGAATAAGTGCTAGTAATATATGGAGATATTTGCATAGATTTTGCAGCTCACAATTCACTCTGGATACGATCATGCATACGATAGCAAATCTACAAATGGATATGATCACAATACACTGTGGATAGGAACACGTACCTCTGCAGCCAGATACTGGCCAGTAGCTAAGTGTTTGAATCTGAACAAACTGTTCCAATGCCCAGCTCCACCACGACATGGATCATGCTGCACCACCTGAGAGTAAAACACAGGAAACATAATCATCCAAGTCCGACATTGAGGAGATACATCGACTTTTCAACCTGCCATTCAAAAGCAATGGACATTTTATGGTTGTTAACGAATTTGCAATGATCAATTGTTCATTTTAGTATTTCAGTTAAGTGTCTGAATGAAAGAATATGATGAAACTCGAAGCGGGTGTTAGTGCATTGTATAACAAAGCGAATCCATCGCACCTAAAATGCACTATACCTGTCAATGCCTACAATAATTATTATTATAATAATGATAGTGTTGACAACATTCTTGTTTTAATATGATTATAATAATGTATAACTGTAAACTCTGCGTTGTGTACGTGCCGGAAAGTTCCTCTCTGTGGGGAATATTCCTCTCCTGAGACATGGAAACATTTTCCATGTTAAAACTGCTGATGCAGTAGAGAGTGCACGGTCCCTCTAAATAATTATAGAGAATAAAAGCTGGACCATCCCCGAGCACGACACACAACGCAAAGCCCGCCTTTCTGTGCATGCCTGTACATGCTTACTATGGAGAAGTAAAGCTTACAGCAAAAAAATTATGAAACTCCTCTAAATTGAGATCTATTAGCTATGCTTTACTTCTTCACTGTGGCTATTACAAAGGTGGATAGACCAGTATACCTCGACTTCCCACAATGCTTTGGAGCTGGTGGCGGCAGTGGCGGAGGTCCTACCCGTGGTGCGGAGAAAGATGTACTGCTTCTTCTTGTACTCGTCTCCCGTCAAGAACTTCTCCTGCTCTGCATGGAAAAGACGTACAACGTCTCCCTGTAAACAAGGACATTTATAGTAAAAAATTATTTCTTCGTATTTTCTATTTCTATGAGATAATTACGATAAAACACACTCAAATAGTTCTGCAATTCCCCCAGATATAGCCATCTATTCAAACTTTCGTTTTCCTGCATTTCCAGCAAATTTGACTTGCAAGATTTCGTATTATGGTGCAATCGCCCGAACACAACTTGCACTGTTAGTAGTGAGCCCTGTTAAGCAACAGTGTACCACGTGATGCCCCGTCACGCATTGCATCACCCTCTTTCGAGCCAACTGCATCTCTCGTTCCGATTCCGTACAGCCTGTGGGGAAGGTGGACGGGTGTGTGTTTTATCGTAAGTATCTCATACAAATAGAAAATAAGGAGAAATAATTTTCACCTTTCTATTTCGATACTTACGATAAAACACTCGAATGACTTCGATGACTTCGACTCTCCTATGGAGGAGGGAGGCCGGAGAGACAACGAGTGTAGACTCTTAAACCCCGTTGCGACTACCATAAAGACTAAAGAGAAAGGAGAAAATTTCTCCATTTATTTTCTATTTCTATGAGATACTTACGACAATAAACATTGGTAAAACACCGTTTGCCCCAAATATTCAACACAGAGAGTGACTACGATCTTGGTAGAACTTTACCAAATACCTAGCGGGTTAGGCAGAGTTACCCTTTAGAGTTACTTGGCTCTGCCCGGTAGGATAATCATTACATCTGTTATGGCTAACCTAAGCACGACCCGTAGAAAAAACTGACTGGTATGACTCCTGCTCAGGGTGTCCACAAGACATTGGCGGTGTCCCGAATGTGCCGGGCTAACAGGTGACCGTGATTGTCCCAGACATTCTGCAGTATTTGAAGTGTCAGTCTGCATAGGTCGTGGGAAACAAGCCCTCTCTCTGTGTTTATGTAGGCGGCAACTGTTGAGTTGTCTGTCCAGATGAGCGTCACCTGGTTGCTCAGGGTGTCCTGAAAGGCCATTACTGCCTGATGGACAGCCTCCATCTTGAAGATGTTGATGTGCCGGCCAGTTCCCACTTCCCCCGATGCCTGGATATGCCGATATGGGCGTCCCAGCCCATGTTGTAGGCATCTGTAAACAGTGTCTCCTTGGGCTGGGGTAGGTGAAGAAGCCCTCCTGCAACCATGGTGTCACTGTTGTCCAAAACTACGTAGTGATGGGGATCGTCACGTCCCAATGGTTGCTGTCCCATTTCGATGACAGCTGCAACTGTTGAGCGCTTTCGCCCCCATGAGAAGGATTTCATGTGGCTTAGAAGCCTGTGGAGATCCCTTGGTGTTGCAGCTGTGCGGTTCATCAATGTGGCGAGTAATTGACAAAAGGCCAGCAATCTGTGTGGGGCAGAGCAGACCGTACCTTTAACTAGATTGAACGTCACTCCAAGGAAAATGAATTCCTGGGAGGGGGTCAGCTCAGACTTCTTGGTATTTATCAAGAACCCGATGTAACGTAGAAGCGATTATAAACCTGTCGAAGACACTGTCGCCGGGTACTGGCTGGGCACTGTGAATCGTCCAGGTACGCAGTGAAGCAGTACGCTCTTGTGAAGCAGTACGCTGCTGTTGCCAGGTCGAAGGGGAGGGAACGGAACTCGTATACCTCCCCCCTCTAGGGAAAACCGAAGATACCGCCATGACAGCAGATGCATCGGTATGTGAAGGTAGGCATCCAAAAGGTCTATGGATGTTGCTGACTCTCCACGTCTTAGCGCCAGTCTCATGGAATTGACAGATTCCATCTTGAGTCCACCAGAGTAAACTGCTTGAGCAGATGTGGGTATATGATCCCGGGCCTGGGTTTCCCACCAGGCGAAAGACTGCGCCCTTCTGTACGTAATCCGGGATTACGTTTAGAAGGGCTTGATGCCGTGGAATGTCCTCGTAGTTCCTCTGGAACACGGGACAGCATGTTGTTGGGGGTGCCTTCTCTTTGAAGAGGATGCGGAACCCCTGACACATGTCCTAAGTCACCCAGGTGTCATTGCTCCGGGAGGCCCATCGGTCCTCGTAGAGCTGGAGCCAACTTCCCACTACTTGTGTGATCTATTTGGCAAATCTAGATCACAAGGGAAGTTCCCTGGGGATGCAGGGCCTTGGTTGCAGGAACTTTCACGCAGTGTTCCCATAATCCCGCCAGCCATGGGGAAGCCCTCACTTATTCCCCTGTCATAGCCGCTATGCTGGGGATTAGGTTTGAGCTTCTTTTTGTACTTTCGCCAGAGCAGAAGTACCTGCTTACTTCCTAGGCGGCAGCCGTTATCGGAGTGAAAGGCCACTTCATACGCCCACCAGCCTTACGAGCTGTATTGGCCATGGTCTGCCCAAGAGGAGGCCTCCCTAGAGACTAATGCCAATGCTGGCTCCCTCCCTGCAAGAATGGCAGAGAGGGATTTTAGTCTCAGCTGCAGGGCATAATTCCATCAGCTGACGTGGGATAGGATGGATGTGTCAGGTGGATGTGGGTGGGTGGCCTACCGGTGTGGAATATCCGGTGTAGGCTGTAGATTGAGGTCCACAGGCTCCGAAATACCCTGCAGTTGGTTTTGGAAGCTACGAAAGGTGGCTGTCTCAGCACTTTCCGTAAATTTCCCGAGGAAGGTCCCTCGGGCCATGAAGGACTGATCCACCGGTGAGAGACGGAGACCTTCCAGAGCGTATCTACACTATAGTCCCTTCAGGTTAAGCCAGTATAAGGATGACCTTATGTCCGACGTCCACGGAAGCCCTTCCTGCCGCCTGATGGCACTTCGACCCCTGCAGGGACCTCGTGCTGATAAGGTACCCTTGGGGTTGCGGTATGAGGCGAGGAAAGACTTGACGTTAGTCAAGACCTCCTCATATGTCAAGCCCTTGGAAGTGCTTGCCTGCCTCTGGCCTCAGTGTCAGGTTTGGGGAATCGACTAGTCCCGTGGTATGGGTTGGATTCCGGATCCAGAGAGCCTGGACCCAGTTCTGACGAACCAATTCCTGCATCCTGGGTCCCGTGTCCCGGCCGGCCGGTAACCAAAACTGCATTGTAGTTTGTTTTTTAACCTGACAGCGTAAAGAAAATTTCATGGCTTGAATTATTTAGAGGCTGACTAATTAACCTTGAATACCTCGATAATTTCCAACCTTGGAAATTTCCAGGTATACGGTAGATGACCAAATACGGCACGTTTTGGCGATTGTCACATTCAGTGAGCAAAAAAATAGTCCCATCGCAGAAAATATACCTCTGATCTAAACAGATATTCCTTAAGGCAGTTTCAGTAGTAAAATAGTAGTTAAAAAATATTATAAAATGTAGATCTAAATATCTACAAGCCAAAGAGTATGTGTGCACCAAGCTGTAACTGCCCCTGTCGGGCGACATGGTGAAGGGCACCGATGTCCAATGACATAAACGTTCTACAAAGAGTTGGCACTAATGAAAATACCTCAATCCTGACTCAATAAACATGAAACACAAGTACGCGTAAGACAGGGTGTCTATGATGGCTGAGTCAGCCTTGCGTAAACTTGCTAAGTACTTCAACAGATTTAATGCAAGCAGGAAAACAAATGTGTAACAGAGATGTCTGAGTGATGTTTGAGGTGCAACCATAGAATATACTAGGTAACCAAGGGTAACAGGTCTGTGGAATAGTCGGATATTGGCACCATTCTTTTGGCAACGTACTTAAAAATGCCTGCTGATTATTATAGGAAAACATTGTGAATATATGCAATTGCATATTATAAGGTTCTAAATCATGAAATGTTAGCATCATAAATATTTAGCGTCCAGTGGATTATCGACCTATTAGCGTCATAAAGTGTTAACGAGCTCGTCCATATTTAGAAAATAATTTTAGCAATTTATAGGAATATCAGTGAAGGGAATATTGAAAGGCCTACACACATATATCTACGAAATAATTTTTGAAAAATGTTAGCGAATTAAAATGTTAACATCTAAGAGCAACTCGTTAAAGTTGTTAAAGTTTTATGCCCGCTAACATTTTATGATTTACAGTAATCATAAACTTTGAGAGCAATGCATAACACAATAATGGCATGTTTGATCCTCAAAGTCTGATCCATCACTCGAAGAAATTAATAAGGTTCACGTTACAATAGAAATTCCATCAATTTGAAGCTAGAACCCGACAAAGAGGCATTGCAATTTCATTTCCTGATTGAAGCTAATCTAATTTGCGATTCCCAAACCATCAGGTTAGCCTGGTAAATAAATCAAACTTGTGTCTCTCTTGTTTAGGGTTTGTTCTTCACCTGTTGAGGCCCTAACAGCAGGCCAATTCTATTAGCCAGGATAAATTTCAGATTAGCCGGTAGCTGAGTGTAAGCCAATCTTTTGTTTCTGTGACCTGTTGGATATGCTGAGTACCTGCCTGGAACAACAGACGGAGTTGAAGGCTCCACACAGAACCTGGCAACATTTGGACAGATCTACAAGAGTATCCAGTACAACAGTTGGAGTTCCACATAGTTGGTGTTTTCGTGTGTGTGTGTGTGTGTGTGTGTGTGTGTGTGTGTGTGTGTGTGTGTGTGTGTGTGTTTGAATTGGGTATTGGAGCCACTTTCAAGAATATTTTGTGCATATAATGGCTTTTTAGTTTATGGTATGAGGACACCTCTATGTTGCAGTGAATTTGCAAGGGCTGACAGGTACTGACAAACCAAGGATGATAACCCCAGTGACAGTACAGATGGCACATCCTATCTTGATCACATCTTGAACAGCAACTGCAAAAAAATGACAATGGATCCCTGGGGGTGGGTTTGAACATAGGGACCGGACCGTTGGCTCTGAAGTTTGACAATCTATTACTGTGCTACCACTCACCCCTTCACAGTGTTTTGCAGTATTTTACTGATCTGCTTATACTGGGAAGATAACCCGTGGCACCTGTGTGTTAATGTAACACATCTCAGCTAGACTGTCAACAGTGAAGGATCTTTGCATGCAGACATTGTACATCAATTGCATATCAGACATCGTACATCAATTGCATATCAGACATCGTACATCAATTGCATATGGATCCGGTCTTTGCTGACAAGAAAAGTATCCCAAAGGCAGGAATCTGAGAGTCTAATGCACTCTAGCTTTCAAAGGACAGATTTTGTCTCGGATTGTACAGAGCAATGTTTGCATTTGTCAAAGAAACCATCACCACAAATGGGTGTATCATTGCCCCAAGTGGTGTGTAACACCACTAATTCACTCATCCATTGAAGTACATTTAGATTGATAAGAGTACAGATATTGTTTGCCATGTATTTCTTCATTTGGGGAAGCAGATCCTAATCTGCTGTGTGGTTGCATGAATATTCAATTTCATGCTGATTTTTGGAATACTTAACCCATTTATGCGTGATATAGTCTATGAAACTGATCTCAGTACAGCAAAATAATCCTAACATTATACAACATCTTCCTTCATCAGTTGTGATAGCTTACAATATTGATACATTCACAACACTAGACAGTCATTTATACAAATAGCTAAGAAAGAAAATACTTTATTATTCAAAAACAAAAGCATCCCAGATGTATTCTTTCAATATGATTTTGGCTATGATTTGGGATGTGTATATGTTAGAGAAAGTATTACACAGCAGGTCAAATAACTTAGAAATTTAACATGAATTGGATCCATTGAATGTTATGCAAAATAGAAGTGTACATTATTGCGAATAAATCACATAAAAAACACAAAACTGACGATTCTGTCAGCAGTGATAGAGCATCAGATGTTCCAACCAAAGACCCATATCTAAGGTCTACCTTTTTTTATTTATTGTTTACTTTGTGGGTTCTCCTCTCATCCTAAAGTAGATCTCAGTGAGAAAACGATATTCTGGCCCTGGCCTCTACTGTGATGTAGCAAGTATGTACAAGATATCCGGGCGGCTGACAGTCAAGCAATTAGCATCAAACTTGCCTCCAGTGGAAGTGACAAGACAAATGGTGTCTGCAGTTCTTCACAAGGTGCTTTATATTTGCTACGTAGCTATGCCACATATATTTCAGTCTTGCCGTTTCTTTTAAGATTTCCTTGGATGGAGATGGGTATTGTATTTATCTACTTCCTTGTGGCAGAATGAAGTATGTGTGGATTTACACCTCCTGAAATGATTTACAGATGGTGTAGCTACCGTTGGTTGGTTGGGTGATTTTGGGTTTAAAGCCACTTTCAAGATTGTTTCACTCGCATCATGGCTTGTACTAGTCTGGATTTCCACCAGTTTTTATAGTGCTAGCTCACTTGGAATACATGGATACCCCACTAAGACACAGTATATTGATTCCAAGCGGACCAGTCCTTGCTTTACCCCTTTAATGCTGAGCGCCAAGCAGGGGAACAACAAGTACCATATTTTAACGTCTTTTGGTATGACGCGACTGGGGATCGAACTCACGACCTTCCGCATTCCGTGCCGACGCTCTATTACAGGCTACGAGAAAACCAACACAAATTCATCTTGTCTCTTGAACCAGGAGTGGCCTCATATCACTGCACATGCTACACAATGTGTCCATGCAATTGCATACCATATTTTTCCATGTATAGTACGCACCCCTTTCTCAAGCATTGCACGAGGTACACGTGAACAAAATGGCATTGAGAACTGAGGCTCCCTATGATATGCCAAACATTTCCAATGTAATTTTGGAAACGATATTAAAATAGTGGTGTTTGGTCGCTAGAGATACAATACAAACTAACGATGAATGCAATATTGTTAAATATACTTTAATTCACTATTTTAAGTCGGAGAAAGGCCTTGTATCTGTCCGTTACTGAGATGTGTCTACAGCCCCTTGTCTGTTACCTCCCAGTAATAGACAGATACATAGCCATTCTCCTATACAAGATGATCTCATTCAGTTCTCAATAATATACGCAGAGTGAGTGGCTGAAAATTTAAATTCTGCATCATTCACCATAGATCTATGGTGAGTGATGCAGTATTTACATTTTCAGTCATGTAGAATGATGCAGTATTTACATTTTCAGTCATGTAGAATGATGCAGTGGTCACAGGAATGTTTTACTGTTTCAGTTTTCATTGGGGTGTTTGAGAATCAAAGGTGAGATTATCGTGTCGGTATGACAGCTTACTGTGATGTCACTGATTGTGTAGATGTGTGTTAGGATCACATTGCCAACCCGGTCAATTTGTCATGTCAGCCGCGTCAACCACTCATTTTATGGAAAATGTGCAAGAAAGACATACATGTAGATAACCCGTCTACTTTCGTATTTGTAGGAACCATATTTTTGCTGTTGTAATCAGACTATTTATTTTGTATATATGCAAATCTCTATCCGTCATTTCAAATATTTCAAAATGTTTTTTTTATTTTTTATGTGATTCTGTAAGTCTTCAGTTACTGGAAGTCTATTTCCATTTTCACTGACTGTATTCTATATTTCTTCCTTTACTATATTTGTCTGCATACATTGCATTTCTATATCTGTATCCCTCTTCATTTACCATATTTCAATTTCCATTTTCACTTAATGCATGTCTTTATTAACAATATTTCTGTATGTCTTTATTAACAATATTTCTGTATGTCTTTATTAACAATATTTCTGTATGTCTTTATTAACAATATTTCTATACGACTTTATTAACAATATTTCTATATGACTTTATTAACAATATTTTTATTAACAATATTTCTATATGACTTTATTAACAATATTTCTGTATGGCTTCATTAACAATATTTCTATATTTCTGTATGACTTTATTAACAATATTTCTATATGACATTATTAACAATATTTCTATATCTCTGTATGGCTTTATTAATATTTTTTTCTTTTCTTCTGTATGTCTTTATTAACAATATTTCTATATTTCTGTACGTGTTTATTAACAAAATTTCTATATTTCTGTATGGCTTTATAAACAATATTTCTATATGACTTTATTAACAATATTTCTATATGACTTTATTAACAATATTTCTATATGACTTTATTAACAATATTTCTATATTTCTGCATTTACCTTCATTTACTACATTTCCATGTCCACCTCTATCACCAGAACTAATGGTGGAATCTGGAAACAAAGGAATTGAAAACATGACACCTCTTTTCATTTAATTTAAGAGTTTATTAAGATGATGTTTCTATGGTTCTAGAAACAGTGTATATAATATATACAAGTACATATATAAGATGGGTGATGGACTCCACTTGGTTGGGAGCTTTCAAACAGGCCTCTCTCTCTCTCTCTCTCTCTCTCTCTTTCTCTCTCTTTCTCTCGAGGGAAAACAAGGAACAGAAATTGTGTTCAATATATATATATATATATGGTTTAACATAAAAGGGGGAATTCATTTCTAACTAAGAACTCTGGTGCAGTCAAGAATTTGTAACATTGACAAAAATAGTCAAACCAATAAACCATAGAATTATTTCAATCTTTGAGACACCATTTGTACCATGATAAATAATTTAAATAATATCCCGTGTGTTCACTCTGTGAGTGATGTATTACACATCTGCTTTATCTTGGTTGTCAGATTGGAGTATGCATAATACGACTGCATATGAAGCAAATTTCCAGACAAATAAGGTATCGACAACGATCTACACTATCCACAAGAATCACGTGTTACAGTTTGAACAACCAAAGGCAGAGAAAAACTAGACAGTGCAATGGATTGCAGATGGAGTTATTCCCCTTGCCACAATTCCTGTTCCTCACAACATTTGGGTGCCATTTTTTCTTCAATGGTGCACTTCACTTAGATTGCTCCTAGGCAAAGTTTCACATGAATCACAAGCATGTTTATTCCATGTCTAGTTATCACACAGATGGCATTAGTAACACCAAATATACTGAGGTTTTGGCCAGTGTCGCATGTTCTTCAGTTTTGGCATCAGTTTTGGAATAATTCCTGAGAACAATTCCTGGTTATTTTCCCAGGGGTTAATCCTGGTAATGTTACATTCTGCCAAGCCTACCTGGCTGCTGCAGCACTTGAGTTGCACTATGACTGAGCACTTGAACAGACATTTATTTAAGGAAGTTTGCATATCAATTTTGACTTGGTACACTTCGCATGACAAAACAATTGTTCGGCAGTTCACATAATGACACGTATTCCACCACGATAAACTGATAGCACATCCACATTGTATATAAACACACACAGACGCACACAGATTGCACAGAGGGTTCCTGCAACCAGACAGACACAGAGAGGGAGACTTGGGTAAAGCCATCACGGTGATGAGGACGACACAGCGACTACCGCGAATGTCTGTCGGGATCTGTGGAGCTGGTGTCCCGCTTATCCTTGAGTTCACTGGTGCTGTCCGCGGGACTGCAGCCTTTCGTCTTGCTGCTGGTGGGCGACTCCCTGCTGCGCGAGTGCGTCGCCGAGGGGATGAGGGGCGGCGGTGCCCCGGGAATCATGGCTGGGGAACCCGTCTTGCCCATGTGCGAGATGGGGATGTGACTGTTTATTGCGGGGCTCATAGTCCTGCCAAAGTGTTGCAGTCCCAGAGGATCCTGTGTCCTCATCACCAGCTTGCTCTGTTCATATGCCGCCAGCCGGTCGTAGTATGGAATGCGTTCAAAGCATCGGTTCCTCATCTGAATCTCTTCCCGCATCATCAGCTGCTCTTTGAGCCGCTGCTCTTGTTCTAGCACGGATATGGGGGCAGCCAGTCTCAATGCTGCCATTCGCTCGCGGTCAAAGTCTAACGGGTTCATGGCCAGACTTTTCTCGAAGGGACTCCACAATGGTTGCGATGGCGGTGGTCTGTCCATGGGAACGTACTGTGGTCCTAGAAGACTTCTTCTATCGAACATGTTCAACCCCATCATATGGTTGGGCGGAGGATGTGCAACTAAACTGTTTCTGAACAACTTCTCCCTCTCCGCATTTAAAGTATTAATATAATCCTCCTCTCGTCTCTCCTCTTTCACTTTTATGCTTTGTCTGTCTAAACTACTAGAGTCAGACTTGGCAGAGTCTACACGTCCATTACGCATTGGCGACCTTGACCTTGAACGAGATCGTCGTCGCTCGTGTTCCCGCAACCGGTCACGTGACCGATCGAGATCGGCCAAGCTGTTGAGACGTTCTCTGGATTCCGCATTTCGCCGTTCCCTGATAAATAAAAAAAAATACCATAAAATGAGTTGCTAACATTTTAAATGAAACAATAATGTGATCCTGCAATGATGCACATTTACAAGCCCGAGAGATAATAACATCGGATAGTTCATTGATCTGAAGGTTCGCTCAGTACACACCTCTCTCTCTCCTCTTCTTTTCTTCTTTCACTCAACTCCCGTTCTCTCTGATCACGCTGTTCTCGTTCACGTTCTCGTTCCCTCTCTCGTTCCCGTTCCCTCTCCCTCTCCAGCTCGCGTTCCCTCTCAGACTCCCTCTCCATGTCCAGTTTGGGCCAGGTGGGGAATGAGGGTGGCGCCTGGTGGAGGCGGTTCCACTCGTGAGGTGGGGCAACTCCAGGCATGGCCGACAACTCACGTCCTGGGCCGAATGGGCTGCTCGCTGCAATGCAAATTATACAATAGTGTCGTGGAATATACAACATTCTGTAATTCCTAGCTGTGATAATTAGATCTGCATTTGTTTCAATTACCAGTGTTGTCGTCATAAAATTGTACCCATTCCGTGAAGGGAGTTATGTACAATAACATTTTCTTTATCATTTTAGCAAATCATAAATCAATACATTATGACTGCAACGGTCGACATTTATCAATGGCAGGGCCAAGTGGATTCTGTAGAGATGTCTGAGACTGTTAGTCAGTGTACATGCAGCAGAAAAACAAAGTCAGCTTTTAATACTGACCTAAATTACCTAGTCCTCCAAATCCCAGAGCAGGAGGATATGGAGACGGCCGGGTAAATGGTCCTCCTTGAATAAAAAACAAAGAAAAAAATCAATGCCGTTACTCGGGCTGTCATTGGAACGAGGAAAGTCAGATCCCGTTTCATTATCCACTGGTTCAAGACATGCATACTGCCATCACATTTTCCAGTAAATTTACTTCTGATTACGACATGACCTCTTGAAAACGGAAATGGACTTACCTAAGTTGGGATTGGGAGACAGAAAGCTATTGGTGGCGTGTGGAGACATCCCTTCTAGCAACGCTCTCGAATGGGAAACTGAAATGTCGAAAAATTCATGTCAGTGGCGGTCATAGCAAATACTGTGATTTGATCTCTATTTTGGTCCGAGATGGGATTTTGAGCCACTTTTAAGATTATTTCAGTGCGACTATCATCAGTTAATGATTATGGGGTTTAACGTCACTGCGGGAATCTTTCCCCCATGTGTGACAATTGTGACGTCAGATTTCGGCAAGAGGAAACCTGCACCACCTGTGATGCTGACAGTTGAAGTCGACCTGCAAGCACCAGCTGTTCCCGGTGAACTAAGCATGATTGATTGTTGCACTCCCACAGTACAGACAGGGCATCCCGATACGATTTGCATCGGAAAGATAACTCCAGCGACCATTGAAGCTAGGTCCTCACAACAGGTTCGAACTCGGGGACATTTGGCTTCCCAGATATTGCGACAGTTGGGAGGACGTAGAATGGCAGGATGTAAATAAAATATATACGACAAAATCCAATGCAAGAGTGAAAGAAATCATTGTGTGGACTCACCTAACATGGAGGCTGCGGGACTGGCACCGGCGAAGTCTGGGGTGCGTGGGAGCAGGGAGGCGCCTGGGATCATGTGACTAGGGGGGCGCAGGGGGTCGTTGGGCTTAATCTCGCCTGGCTTGTTGGGGTCGCCCAGCTGCTTCTGTTGGTGGTTGTAGATCTCCCACGCCACACGTACGTGGACAGCACACCATTTACCAGACTTCTGCAAACGACACGACAAATATATACTTAGCCTGAAAACGTCTGGTATAAGCACTGCTGTATTTGGGCATCACTGGTCGACTCCAGTAATGGAGAAGTTAAATGTTCACCGATAAAAGCTAATGCAGACTTCTGGAAGAACAGCATAATCAAGAGTTGACAGCTACTGTGAAGCAGAACATCCATGTCTATCATCAATTTACAATTATGAGACTTGATAAAAATATTATTATATTCACTGCAATTTATTATATATTTTTTAAATAATGGGAATGTTTGGAAAGAAAAAAACCAGTTACCATTACCAACCTACTGTATATTCATTATGAACATTACAAACTCATCAACAATATTCTACCATTATGGTCAACAGAGCTAGAAATCTTTCATTTATTCACATTGCCAATTACTAATCAATAGTTATATTTGGTTCCACCAGTTCAATGACCAACCAAAGTAAACTGGAAATTCAATCATTTTTTACTTCTGTTCCCAGATTCTAAGCTTCAAATTATCTCCCTCGACGAGAACAGTCATTTCCATATTCATACGATATAATCATCCCGCCAGTATTGTAATGCATGGAGGAGGTTAATGTAAGGTGGCCATCCCCTACCAGAGATCTGGCTCCTGCATACAGCCGAGCCCTAAATCACCTCTTTCTCTGCACTTTCATCAGCTATACGAAAGTGTGGGACAAAATCATTACATCATTTATCGCTGATAACCGAGCCTTCAAAGGCTGACCTACTTTACATTATTAATCCTGCGCACTGTTCCCAGCCTTTCATATCAATCAAACTGAAGGTATCAATATTCGCCTGCCCCGAGCACTAGCAGTATTTAGTCCAGCTCAGATAGCTTCCACCGATTTTGATTGTCGAAAATTGGAGACGGCACTTCGCTAAAGACTTGTGTTTGAAGAACATTAATTTCCAACAAATCATTACATGTACTGCTTACGCTCCAAGAAAAGAGTGCTCGGGTCGGCCTGAATAGTCTTTGACTCAACTCAGGAAAACATCTTTCCTTTCAGGAGGATTTTCAAGCACTAAAAGCTATCGGGGGCAGGATGATTTCAAGTCTGCATTAAAAACCCTTCGCTACAGCCATCATTTTCTCCCCGAGGAAATCCATTAAAGATATCTTATTGATTTCTCTGTGTAACATACCATCGGCTGCCTTTGATGCTTTTTCTGTAGCTATAGGAAGATAATCAACATCTCTCCAGGCTGGGGTAAAAACTACATTTCCTCGATCCTTGCTACGTAGGATTAATTACTCTCACTCAGAGCAGATAAATGGTCTCCGAGGGCAACGGGAGAGGCAGTCTGCACTCCTTCTCGTACTCTTTACCATTGAACTCAACATCAAGTGTAAATCAATATTCAAAATAGGAGCTCTTCAGCTAAGGAGACCTACATGTTCACAGATGACAAGCTCTATGCAAGCTAATACATCTTAGAAGACTTCCTTTTCAGAAAAAAACAGGGGATTTGGGATGGAAATTGTGATGTATTTAGGCTTGGGGCTTGACAACTTAAACCTCAAGAAAATGTCCTAAGAAATGGATGTTAATGAACACGGAAAGAAAACATCAACATCTCAGTAAGACGACAGCAGTACACTACTGGTATTGCAGATCACCAACTCCAGACACAACTGCCCTTGATAACCCAACAGATCTCAGAAATAAAAACATTTACAACAACTAATTGGAAAGGTATTTCATAAAAATAAAAATAAATTGTATTTAATATCGCATCTTTTTCTGCCAGAACATTGAAATTGCGTAAAAATCAACCTGTGTAGAACTGATGAATTCTTCCTGTTCTTTTCACATTTCTTCAACTAATCTAACTCAACAATCCATTTTAATCTGCCTGAATTACTCCCAAGAGCATTGTACATCAGGAATTAGAGAACTTCTGATGGAGGTGGTAGCACTCATGCTTCACAGAATGGTTTAGTCAAACAACGTGGAAGAACACATCAACATTGTGGATCTCCTCTTAGTGTTTCTAGTTAATGATTGGTCTTACTTGAAGAGAATGGACTACTGAATGGAATAGCTGTATAGAGAGTAAGTTGGTTCTGCACAGATCTGCTTATTGTGGGAGTGGGACCTGTGATATATATATATATATAATTTTTTTGAATTGGGGTTTAGAGACGCTTTCACTTGTATGAGGGCTTGTCAATTTATGGCCGGAGGAAACCTGCAACATCCATTGCACCGAATGTTGCAGCAAACCTGTGAGTACCGACAGACCAACGATGATACGTGCAAAGTATGTACACAGATGAACTAATGTAGCCAACCACTGAGATATTAGGCATAGTTTGAGTTTCTATCCCTGCCATCTCAGGGTCCAGTGTACTGACCTTCTGCTGTGGTAGACTAGGCTTGTCACGGTCCCTCAATGGAAGTTGTAGCACAGGACTGGGCTGCATAGACTGAAATGGAACAAATTCAAAATAAGAACAGTGTGTTTTCCTGTTGAACAATACTACAATATAGATTGTTAACTTATCTTTGTATATGATTTGTTACTAACAATCACCCACATTTCTGTGCAAAACATGAAAGCTAGATATTTGAAGTAGATATCATATTTTAATCAATTTCAAGCTATATTAAGAAAAAACTGCTTCTAAAAAATTGAATGCATCAAAGTGCACAGATACTTTGTATCGTGCATCTGGTAATCACATCACGTTGTGCTGGGCGGAGTTACCTCCCCCCGGGGCCCCACATCAAAGAATGCAGAGAAATCAATC
The DNA here is from genome assembly GCA_032361225.1 of Lepetodrilus schrolli. Taxonomy (NCBI): domain Eukaryota; kingdom Metazoa; phylum Mollusca; class Gastropoda; order Lepetellida; family Lepetodrilidae; genus Lepetodrilus; species Lepetodrilus schrolli. Next base: position 18,581 of record JAUTBT010005579.1, read on the forward strand.
TCAAGTCGTCACATTGATTCATTGACACTTTTTTGTTAGTCTTTGAAATCCCAAACAAAGTGCTGACGTTAAAGTGTGCCAGTCAACAAGAATAGCATCTCATCTCTTCAGTAAGAGGAGAGTTAAAACAAGAGAAAGGGGTCTTTGAGATATTTCTCAAGTAGGAAATGAAGTAGGGACTGTAATGCTAGTCACAGAGTGGAAGCAATTACGGTGTTTTGGCCGTCTTTGATGCGGCCTATCTTTTGGAATCTGACTGCAGAACGACACGGTGCTTATAACAAGGAAATGATGTCATAGATACAAGATGCACTTCAGTGGCATAAGCACTTCGAGAGTTTTTGTTAGAAATAATAGACAGACAACTTAACACACACTAACATTGTGCATGAGCCGAGACAATTATTCACTTGAGAAATCAGTACAAATAAAGGATGTGTTTTCGTGTATTTTTCCGCAAGAAGTACAAGGAAAGAAACTCATACTCTCAATGATTCCTTGTGGTTTTTCTAGGACTACAACATGTTTTTCAAATTTTGAATGGGGTTGAAATTAAGGATTAGGAGGAAGACATATCCTGAGATATAGGGGTGTCAGAAGGGACATCCATATTTAAAATGAGAGCTTTCCAGTTAAGAAAATGCAGAACACCCCTATCAGTAGAAATGTACTCACCCTGACTTTAGGCTGGAATGCACCGTGTAGTCCGGAGGTGATATGGCTGGCAGCAGGGCCTGGAGGCAGGAGGGAGGAAAACCCAGGATACGATGACGGCAATATCTGGCAACGAGACACAATAATAACAATAATAATAGCATTTCTATAACACATGATTCCACACCCAAAAGGGGCATGATCTTTACATGAAACAAATGTGACATAATAAATACACTATAAAATACAAGATGAATGTGAAATTATACCTTTAAAAATATTAATTTGTTGCAGTATTAATTTTCATTGTATTTTGTTATTTTTAAGGCAAGAAATATATATATGTATAAAAAGCTCAGTAAACTTACATTTGGCCGATACAGACTATCGTAGGATTTTGGAATTTTGTCAAACTGAAATACAAAGAATATAGCAATGTATGTAAAATGATTTATATACAAGACAAACGAAATAACACCCATGCGCACGCACACACACACACACACACACACACACACACAAAAGCAAACAAATGAATTCTTATTCACTATGTATATTAAAATTTATGAAAATTCACGCGATAGAATTCGTATTGAATTCATGGAGGGAGTGTACGTACCAGATGAGGCGGGGGAGTGGGCACCAGAGAAGGGGGTGCCCCCAGGGTGTTGAAGTGCTGATGCATGTGCTGATGGTTGTGGAGATGAGAGTGTTGATGCTGATGGGTCTCGCTGCGAGTGTATGGAGATGGAACTATGGGACCGGTGTCGCGATTGTGAGCCAAGATCCGATTGTTGAGATCTTGATGAAGGAAATCTTGATCTGAATACAGAAGATGTCATTAGCAGTGAACATAGATAGCACTGGATTGCTATAAACAGAAATATATAATATCATATTTATATAACAGTACAATTTCACCTACATACCAGACTTAAACCTATGACATTTACGCCTAAGAATGACACACGATCGTGTCTCTGTATCACATCCTGTTGTTAAAATCGTCTCCAAGATAACAGTACTGGTTCTGAATGGTAAATGCTATAAAGCAAAATAATGTTTATTTTCCATAATTGTCCATCAAGTGTAATTCAATTGATGCCATCACGATTTACATCACAGATGTACATCAACCAATCATCACAGTGTACGATGGATATCGCTATCGGCATTCTGTAAATTATTTTCTATGAACGACCAATCAATGGACGTTGTTGATCAACTGAAGGACATCTGGGTGGATGTGGACTTGACAAATCATTAATGATCACACTTCCTGACACACTTGAACATTTCTTATCATAATGTATGTATCACCATTATATCTCCGACATCACATTCACTAGTTAATAATGGCATCCTTTAGGAATGGTTCTTGCACCACTCTTAGTGGTATACAGAAACATGTCGCCCAGCAATGTGAAGTTTTATTCTCCCAATTAGTTCTTACTGTGAGTGATGAACGTTGTAGAGAAAAAAAAACATTATTGAATAGTGAAATGATTTAGGGGGGCAATGAAAAAAAATGGAAAAAAAGGAAAGCTCTAAATTCAATCAATAACATGAATTGATGTCAGTTACTAGAAACAAAACAATTATTTGAGAAACTTCCTGGAAGCCTCTTTGTACTTGTCAGAGAAGAGGGATGAATTGTGCAAAACCTTGGCAAAAAATACTTTTGATAACAAAAAAAATGCAGAAACCAAAAAACAAACAAATTCCCTTCGAGTCTTTAGAGTATGCTGTTTTTTCTCTCTATGTACAATCGTCACATTAGACAGGAACACATCAATCCAAAAATAACATTTCCCTTTCAATTGTTTGTTTTTATAATCTGGGAAAAAGATACGCATACTGTTTGTTGTTATCTTTTGGCCATCAGCTGGCATATCTAATAGCAGTGGAACATTCTGTAGCCAACGCTGTTCTCCGCTGTTCTCCGCATGGATTTAAATAAGCAAAACAACCCGTTAACCACATATCAACTGACAGTGATTTATGAACCCATTACCTGTCAATTTTAATTAGAGTATTTTCAACTTTTATTGGCTGGTGTTGATATATTTGAAATGAGGGCGATTATATTTATCACTTAATAACATTCTAAAGTTATTTATGGAGAAAGAGTGAGGTGATGTTTGCCATCAGATGGGCGACATCTCCCAAGGAAGCGAGTACTTTGCCATAAATCCCTGTACAATGTACATTGTTCTCAGCTATCTTCTACAGATGATTTGTCAGTTAAACATGTGTAATAGATGGACAGGTTTAGGGTTAATATTGGAATTTGTCACATCTACATTCTTTGAATCCCTATTTGGAAATGTAGAATTACATTGGGTGTTGAAAAATATATTCAACTTTATTTTGCCACCTATCAATTAGCAGGTTAATACCCCTTTTAACCTCACTGAAAAGATTACATACATCCATTCCACAGGAAACTGAAAACTATGCAAAAAGTATATAAACTGAATAATGTGGACACATTAGCCATGTTTTCAAAACAGTTCTAAAAGTGAATACTGTGAATATCAAAATTATTTCCCACATTATCAAGTTGACATTTGATGTACTTTATCGTATCTATTTAATAGTTTTGTTTATAGATACATGCTGAACTTCACTTACCAAAACATACAAGCATGGCCGGGCATCTAAACACTGCTAATATGTACCGGCATAGCTAATGGAAAGATGGTTAATCTACTGCTGGGTAGCTGTAATGGCCCCTAAACCTAAACCCACTCAGCTCTCCCGTACCCCTAAACGAGACCCCCTTGGTAGCCATTATCTCGTCCCGATAAACCTCACCGCTGACTTTAGTCTGTGTGTCCCGGGCCTTTCATTCAATTACAGCTATCTGAACTTCTATCACCATCCCCTTACTACAAGACCAGGTCCTGTCTGCTCGTAGTAAACTACTTAATTCCCAATATAATTACTCAACCAGTCTCATGATGATGAATATGTGGGACTAAATCGAATTACCTCGGAGGAGTAAAGTCAAGCAGGAGTAGAGTTGGCCCACGTCAGTGTCAGCAGTAAATATGCTCAATCAGATTACCATGCTACTCAATCCAGTTAAGTCATCTTTCATTACTATATGGAATAAATTGTCATAAATTTACTCAGAATATCCTTAAACAGAAAATTAAATAATTTCCCCCTCATAATGCCGAATATATAATTGGATACATGTTGATAAACTGTTTGACACACAAACATTTAATTGATATATATGGAAAAACATTGTCATAAATTTACAAATTTGGAATATTCCTTAAATAGAAAATTAAATGATTTTTCTCTCATAATGCTGAATACATGCAAAGATAACCTGTTTGGTACACAAATATTTATTTAATATTTATGAAATAAATAACCAAATTTACAAAATGAGCATATTTGCTATTTTGAATCAAATTGCCCCCTCAAAATGGCGCCAGGTACATGGTTTTATGGAACATGCTAAGATAAACTGTTTGACACACGATATATTTAATTAATATATATGGAATAAATTGTCAAAAATTTACAGAATTTGTTATTTCGAATTAAATGATTTCCCCCTTCAAAATGGCGGCGAGTATGTGTTTGTACGACAAGCTGTTTGACACAGTCCTGAGCCAGCCAGCCAGCCAGCCCTGGACTGTACATAATGTATACACAAGATCCTTCCCCTTGCACCTGCATACCGGCCAAAGCCAAGTTTCTACACCTCACTTTCTAGACCTGTTAAAAGATGATTAATTTTTCAGGCATGTGGTAATTGCTTTGCAGATGTTTAATATATATACCTGCCATTCAAATCTCTGGTTTATTTGGGAAATGAATGGATCTGCCTGGTCTGGATAGCTTTTCGAAAAACGAGGGTCAATGGTAAAAATAAAACTAGTCCAAAGAAGAGTCTTGCATCCCTAAAACATACACAAGCTGGCAGTATCCTTTAACCTGCTACAAGCTGGCAGTATTCTTGAACCTGTTACAAGCTGGCAGTATCCTTTAACCTGCTACAAGCTGGCAGTATTCTTTAACCTGCTACCAGCTGCAGGCAGCAAGAGATGTCAGTGACTGTACATTTAATCACAGAACTATCTTTAACCTCATCCCTGTTGAAGGCAACCAGAGATACCATATTAACACACTACTACGACGACTACGTGGGTTTAAGCTTTATTTAGACTGCATAGAGACAAGACAGCTTGCAGATGTGGGCCAAGATGTCTAGGTTATCTTTGACGGCCTATAATATTACTGATTGTCAAATTCGGGAGACGTATGAAATATCATGATTATACCTTCAAGTCTATGAAAAGTTCATATTGCCATGCAGCAGACAGATTGACATTCAAATGTGGGGATGAATATGTCACTTCTAGCAGATTTTGCCCAAAACAAAATTTCATATAAAGCCAAATTGACCCTATATCTGCACTGTGCAATTTCCGTCTTAATTAAAGTCAGCTCAAACCCAATGAACTACAGTTGGATACATTTCCCAGACATTCTACCCAGTGTCAATAATTGACCCTTAGTATTCTTGAAGCTTCATTAAGGAGCCCAGTCACACTGTACCCAGTCCATCAAGCTATAAGCTTGTGCTAGGTCTTCACTAGGTCTTGGCTGTGCAGATTAATTTGTACGAGAGATCTCCACGTGAACAATTGCTGTGCACTTACTTCTGATGATGGTCTCGCTGGCAAAGTGGTTGGCAGGGCTGACTTGTGGAATAGCGGTAGATGTTAGCTGAGTCTGTCCTGGCGGAATGGGGGGTGCGAACATGCTGTGGGGTGCAGGATGGGGTGGGGTGTTATGGTGGATGGGGGAAGGTGTGACCGAGTGGGGAGGGAAGGTGTGTGGGGCGTGTGGATGGAGAGGGTGAAGACTGGGGGAGTGGGGGAGTGAGTGGTGGCCACTGTAGATGTGGTTGCTGGCTGGAGAGCTGGAAAAAAGTGCATAGAATGTGTAAGGATACTCCCCTAGGAGTTGAACATGTAGAAACGTAATTTGATATGCACAACATTTAATATTAATTGTATTATTATTCATGCTATATGTCTACATGTCAGTCATATATTGATTATTTCTTCAAATTAAACTTCCAACACAGTTCACTGTGTGACAGTTACAAGATGTACTTACCCAGACCAGAGTGGTGGCTTAGAGAATGTCAGAGATCCCTGGTATAAACTGTGATGCACGAGATCTCTCTCTCTCTCTCTTTCTCGTTCCCTTTCTCTCTCTCGTTCTCGCTCCTTCTCTCTCTCGCGTTCCCGCTCTCTCTCCCGATGTTGATGTGAGTGCGAGTGAGAGTGCGCCGAGTGAGAGTTGGCGTGAGAGTTGGTGTGAGAGTTGGTGTGAGAGTTGGCGCTAGAGTTGGTGTGAGAGTGCGAATGTAGATGTTGTGGCTCCTCGCGCCGCTGACTTTTCACTGGAGGCGGAGTGACCTTGACACTGGCCTCTCTGGAGACTGACACTGAGGCTGCAGCGAGTCCTTGAGGCTTAGGAGGAGGTGGAGGAGGTAGAGGAGCCGATTGCTTCGGTAACGGCGACTGTCGAGGAGGTGGGGGTGGTGTGGGGGTGGGGCGTCGACTGGTCACCGGGGACACCAAGGGTCGTGACGGCGGCTGACATATAGTGGTGGCAGTGGACGCTGGGGAAGTTGTGGGCGTGCTACAGGTAGTTGTAGTGGTGGTTGCTGTAGTTACGCTGACGGTGGCACTTGCGGTCGTCGTGACAACAGTGGTGCCGTTACACGTGGTCGTCGGTGGTGGGACTTGTGGCGGGAGCACGAGAGCAGCTGTGGTTGGAAGGCGATCACTAGCAGAACCTGAAATGGTAAACAACATCATGTAGTGTACAAAGAACAACCTCAATATAATTAGAAAGTCCGAAATGTTAACAACAGCATGAATTTACAAACAAGATTAGCATAATTATATATTATTTATATAGATAATTCTGACATAGGCAGGAAAACTTTTGAATATATGGCTAGATCCGGTGGACTACAAGTGTTTTATAAGTATGTATCGAAATAGAAAGAGGCTGAATTGTTACCAAACTCCAAGAACATCATTATTCCTTTTCGTGCAACTTGGTAAAAATTAACTGTTTTCTATACCCAATTTAACTTGTAACAAGCAGCCAGACAATGACACAAACATATCAGTCCTTATGACCAAGTGAGCTACAACAATTTCCTGAAACCCAAGCCTGGCACACTGCAATAATATCAATAGTTGTGTGCCAACAGACATGTGTTTTTGTCAATATGCACAGCTCAATATCAGCAACCTTGCACGTTTCAAAGAAAACCATTATCTTCTTTTGAACGACTAGCGTGACTCATGCAAAATTTAATTAACGACTAATATTTTCTCTCAGTTTAATTTTCGGTTTTCGTGTACTATTTGTTTTCTTGACGGCAGACTAACTGCTGCAGCAGGTAAAAAAATCATCTGGTATCCCAGACACAAACCCAGAGGAGGGGGGGAGGGGGGCGGGGGTGTCGGGGGAGTAACGACAAACACAGACGGCAGGCAGAAGCAACACAAACATCCTACAGCCAGACCCAACAAGAAGCTCTGTATTTTATAACCCTGGAAAAATTACAGAAAGATGGTTAAAAAATTACCAAAACGCATGCTCATCAAAAATAGCTTCCGACAGGTTGTGAAGCATCGAGAGAACACAAACAGATCTGTATAACACAGTAGTAGGAAGTGACATCTGCCAAGACCCGAGACTGCATGGAACGCAATGGAACACCACAGAACACTATGGACTGCCGGTATATCACTCGACAGCTGTAAACAAAGCTGTAAGATATCCTGGCAATTTGCAGAATTAACGGTGAAGCGAAAACATGTTGCTTATCATGCCTAGCACAATGCCATGGAAATATTGTTGACTGAACGTGTACTCCTCCGTAAATACCGTGCCACCAGCCAGTTAAAACCCAGATCCTTCCATCATCCCCAGAACACTGCTAGTATACCTAAACACATATATCCTATATCCCACAACACATAAAAAAAATCCTCCCTCTGTGAAGTAGGATACTGTGTCTACAGATCACTGGCATTTAGGAAGCCTGCTTCCGGTTAGTTGTCATGGGACACCTTTGTTCTAGCCGATAAAGCAGGCGTTAAACATTAGTTTCAATCAAACTGAGTTCAGGAAAGTCGTATAAATTGTATAGGAGATACCGGTACTATCGAGAAATATGTATACATCAGACATGTTCTCATCCCATTGTTTATAGTGATTCAAGGCTTGATATTTGAGATTTTGTTCCTGTTTTTTTTTTCTTCTTTTTTTTCGATTGGGGTTTTAAGTCGCTTTCACGATTCTTTCACTTATATCACGACTTGTCAGTTTAGGGCAGGAGGAAACCCACAACATCCGTAGCGCTGAATGTTGCA
>JAUTBT010005590.1:0-26647 GCA_032361225.1 Lepetodrilus schrolli
GATGATTCAAAAGCAAGTTTCTCCAAATGTAATATTGATCTAGATTATTTACAGAAAATCGGAATGGTGACGCCAAATCTAGGAAACAATCAGATCATTGAGGAATACCGTTACATAAAGCGCCCGCTATTAGCAACGGCCTTTAAGGGTGATGAGGACGCTAAACCCCCTGGAAACAAAAACGTAATTGTAGTGACCAGCACGCTCCCTGGCGAAGGCAAAACGTTTACTTCACTCAATCTTGCAATGAGTGTCGCGATGGAAAAAGATAAAACAGTACTGCTTATTGATGCGGATCTTGAGCAGACTGGATTGACACAATTGTTGGATCTTTCTAGAAGAATAGGTCTGAGTCACTACTTAACGGATCCAAATCTTGAATTAGGCCAACTTTTGCTTAAGAGTGAGAATGTTCCAAAACTAACTATTCTCCCCTCCGGAGCTGCCAGGCGTGATGCTGCCGAGATTCTTGGGAGTAAAAAAATGGATCGTCTTATCGAAGAACTCTCTTGGCGCTATTCTGATCGGATAATTATCGTTGATGCCCCACCATTGTTGGCCAGTAGTTCGGCCTCAATTCTAGCTCAATTAGGAGGGCAGACCATTATGGTTGTCGCCGCGGGTCAGACGCCTACCGAAAGTTTAGGTGAAGCGCTCACTAAGCTTGATAGTGATCAAAATGTTAGACTGATCTTGAATAAGGCGCAGTACAGCTGGAAAAGCGGTCACTATGCGTATGGGGATTATGGCTACAATAAGTCCGATGTGAAGTGAATATTCTGTCTTCATACTGAGGAATGAAAAATCAATAACCTTTATCTCTAACTCGCCTTTTTGCTCCAGTTCAAACGATCTCAATCGTTGCATTGACAGAAAATGACTCCTGTATTTTCTGTCAATGCAGTCCGTCCTTGGGCATAAACCGCCTATGCGCCTCTTGAGGTCGTTTGAGATGAAACAAAAATCCTTTGTTACCGTTGTAAAGGCTATTAAATTCCCATTCCTTAAACACCTACTGACAAACGATTCAAACGGTTATTATGTAGCCACTGAATCAATATAAAGTTAATAAATATAAAAAGGAGGGGGGGGAGGAATCTTATGTCGTAATGCACGTATTACCGGCGGTGATTCCAGTTGTTTACACGTCATTATGTTTTATCTATTTTGGTTGAGTACAGGCTTCATTGGTTATACCTTTATTGGCTACCCCGTGGCAATTTGGGTTGCCGGGCGGATATCTGGAAAGCAGCTAGAATTGGACAAACTCTCGCTTAGCGAAAACGCTAGCTGGCCTGATATTACCGTCGTTATACCCGTCTACAATGAAGCGGAGCATATTAGCGCTAAAATCACCTCGTTGCGATCCTCGAATTACCCACAGGAAAAGATGCGTATTCTGTTCGTATCCGATGGATCATTTGATGAAACAAACCGTATCTTGGCAAGCCATACCCATATTGATGTTTTGGAATATCAGCCACGCCAGGGAAAACCTTATGCTCTGAACCTGGCAATGAAAAATGTTACGAGTCCGCTTGTCATCTTTACGGACGCACGTCAGCTACTTGCACCCGATGCGATTGCTTTGCTTGTAAGGTCGTTGATGAATTCCCAAATCGGAGCGGCAAGTGGGGAGCTAGTACATCATAGCTCTGCGAGTCGATCCGGCCAGCACGTAGGCCTTTATTGGTTGTATGAAAAATGGATCAGAAAGTCTGAGTCACGCTTGCATTCGGTAGCGGGCGTAACAGGGGCTCTTTATGCTATCAATTCTAGCGATTACAAACCCATCAAAGAAGATACGATTTTAGATGATTTTGAGATTCCAATTCAGATTCTTAAGAAGGGAAAACGGATTGTGTTGCTTGAGGGCGCAGAATTATATGATGCAACACAAGAAGATGCACAAAAAGAAAAGCAGCGAAAAATACGGACTTTATCGGGAAATTATCAATCCTTTGCTAGGAATGCCTGGTTGTTTAACCCTCTAAGGAATCCGATTTGGATCCAGTTTATTTCGCATAAAGTTATGAGATTATTGGTTCCCTATTTTATGGTGATAGCATTTGCTACGCCATTTTTTCTTACAGGCTGGGTGTACAGATTTATTATTGTTTTTCAGTGTCTGTTTTATGCAAGTGCTTTACTTGGAAAACTGCTGCCAAGTTTACGAAATAATAAGCTAATCAGCTTCTGCTATATTTTTTTCGAACTCAATGCTGGTAGCGTAATATCTCTTAAAAGATACCTTTATAACCAAGTTGAAGTGCGCTGGAACAAGGTATAGCGATTCGATAAAAAATGCTTCTTTATGGGTATGGTCAATAATAATACCCGCTGTCCATGCTAGTTGATCGAGAATGACGGCAAGTTAATGGTTATCAAATATAATGAACAGGAGTGAGGATGAACTTAAGTGCTACAAAAACGGTGGAGAAAACACTCGATGATCCAGATGTTCATGAGCATTGGAAAAAAGAGTACCGCACTCAGGAGAATGAACGGTTTTTTGAGCTAGCCTTTGATCAAATTGTAAAAGAGTTTCAGCTAAAAGATAATATGACAGTACTCGATGCAGGCTGCGGCACTTGTGCCCATTCCATCCGATTAGCGCGCAGAGAGGTGAACGTACTTGCTACTGATTTCTCTAGTAGCGTTTTAGAGATGGCGTTAACCCATCTTAAAAAAAATGGGTTCGAGGAAAAGGTGCAGTTACAAAGAGAAGACTTATTATCGATGAGTTTTCAAGATGAATCCAGAGATCGAATTGTTTGCTGGGGAGTCTTGATGCATATTCCCGATATCAAAACTGTAATCTACGAGCTTTCCAGAGTATTGAATAAAAATGGAATTTTGGTTTTAAGTGAAGGAAATAGATTCTCACTTGATTCAAAGATTATGCGTGTACTTAGAAAGGTCTTTAGAAAAGAGACGGCTAATCTCAAGGTGACGGAAGCTGGAAATGAGTATTGGGAACGATCTCCAACCGGTGATCTGATGACTCGGCAGTCAGATATTCAATGGATCATCAAGGAATTCCGAACTCATGGCGTCATTTTAAAAAAACATCTTCCAGGCCAATTCACTGAGATGTACACAAGAGTTCACTGGGCGCCATTAAATAGCATGATCCATTGGTTTAACCGATTTTGGTTTACTAGAATCAAGAGTCCAACTCTATCGTTTGGGAATATTCTGGTATTTGAAAAGCGACCCAAATAATAACTAAAAAGGAATGCCTTTTTTGGAATATTTTCCGTGATGAGTATATAGGCGATAACTGGGGTAGAAATTGACCTTTTTTTTAATCTTGCTTTCAATTGTATTAATTATTATTCGTCCGCAGGACTATGTGCCTGGGCTTCAAGACTCTTCGATTGTTAATTTTTCGCTAATTGGAACGAGCTTATTTTGGCTGGTAGGAGAACGACAGAAGCTTGACTTTCCTCAGGTTCCAATCCTGGTAGCCTTCGTTGCTTGCCTGGCGGTTTCGGTGTTACGTACCGATGGAGCGGGTGATGTATGGGATGATTTAATGAAGTTTTTACCTTCATTAATGCTATTTGTATTTATCGCCACAGTAGCGACAACAAAAACTCGAATTACAACTATCATGGATCTAATTGCAGTTTGTGCTCTCATTATTGCGATTCATTCTATTCAACAATATCGGAACGGGGTAGGCTGGACTGGGCTAGAGGTTTTATTCGAGCATGACATAAAGCGTATTCGCTACTTAGGTATCTTTAATGATCCTAACGACTTGGGGCTACTGTTGGTAACGTCACTTCCCATTATTTTCTACTGGTTAGAAAAGGAGGGTAGCACGCCGATTAAAGCAGTCTATTTTTGTGCGCTAGGCGTCCTAATTTATGGTATCTATCTAACAAACTCCAGGGGGGCAATGATGGCGACTGGCGCAATCCTCTTATTAATGTTTTGGCGCCGATTTGGATCTATGAAAGCCATCATTTTGGGAGGCCTAGGAGGAACGGCTGCATTAGGCGTTTCTTCAAGACTTTCGACGCTAGAAGTAGGGGAAGAATCCGCATGGGAACGTGTATATGCTTGGGATGAAGGTATATATATGATGCTTGATAATCCATTGTTTGGGGTGGGCTACCTGAATTTTGATCAGCTATATTATCTAACTGCACATAACTCACTTGTCCTTGTGCTTGCAGAAACCGGACTCATAGGATACACGCTTTGGTTCACCTTTGTAGGTTCTATAGCGATACTTTTATGGGGGCTGATTGGTTTGCAAAAAACCGTTTCAATGGAAACCATGGATGGTACGGACACTTCGGATTGGGAAGATTATCAAGCAATCGGATGGACTTTATTTTTATCGCTCATCGCCTATTTTATTACCGGATTCTTCTTGAGCCAAAGCTATATTGTCTATATTTTTATAATATATGGCCTCATACTAGGCTATTATCATCTGGGACGTGACGAGTTTGAGATAGTACCCAAACAAGTACTCGGCATGTCTGAGTTTTTAAAATGGATTATTTATTCATCGATAAGCGTCATTAGTTTATTCATTATGGTTAAGGTATTAATTAAAATAGCGGTCTAAGGAGTCTTACTCACTTTGAATACTGTAGAAAAGGGGGGTTGTTTTCAGTGGGTGATGTAGGGCTAGAGAAAACTATATGAAAATAATCTATATATACCGAAAAAAAGACAGAGCAGGGGTGCAACAAAAATATAATCATTGGCTGGCTGTATTGAATGAAGGAAAGGAGGGGTACAGGGATTCTCCCGGGCTTAATAACAACCTCTTTCTCTCCCGATAGTCTTTTTTATATGTCTTATAGAAGTAAAATATTAGGTAATAGCTTTTTTTATGGATTGGCGGGCTATCAAGAAACGATTGTTGGAATGCTCGTGTCTATTTTAGTCGCTCGACAATTAGGCGCGGAAGAATTTGGCCGTTATAGCCTTATGATGTGGTTTGTGGCGCTTGGGGTTATGCTGGCATCCGGCGGAATAGTGACTTCAATTATAAAATTTGTTGCGGAACAAAGAAATGATGCAGCAAAATTGTCCATACCCTTAATCGTTAAATATAATTTAAATCTTTTATATTTTAAGCTTCCGATTTCACTAATAATAGTTGCTCTTCTTTTGCTGTTTATAGAAAAAAGGCTGCCGGCGGACAATGCTAGAACTCTTTTTTGGATCGTTCTGCTAGCGATAGTACCTAAATCACTACAAGCTTTTTATACGTCAGTACTAAAGGGCGTGGAGAACTTTAAAAGCTTGCTTCTTCTAAATACTATCGTAACGCCTATCAATCTGTTTGCCGTGTTATTTGTCGTATGGAAGGGGGGAGGTATCTATTCATTCGTTTATTTATACCTCGGGGTAACGACCATATACTATTTGGTTTCTAGGTATTACGCAAATCAAGAAACACTAAAAGCAAGTGGGAAGAAAGCGTTAAGCTTAGAGATGGCCGACAAAAAAAATATGGATCAGCAGGTTAAGTTTTTATATTTAATTGCGTTGCTAGGTTTTTTTGTCGATAGACAAATGGAAGTTTTTTTTCTCAATATATTCGCAACACCTGAGGCTGCTGGATACTATAATGTTGCCTTTATGCTATCAGTTTATGCGGTTGAGTTGATTCCTGGTGTCTTAGTTGGTGTCTTACTTCCGGTGATGGCGAAATCAAGAAAAGATGGCTTAGAAATTCAGGCCTATCGTTATCGTGAAGTAGGCCGCTACCTGATGCTGCTTACGGCTCCAGTAATTGTGTTTGTCGCCGCCTATGCGGATGTGATCATAGAAATGTTATACGGACACCAGTACCGGGATTCTGCAGTACCCTTGGCTGTTTTGGTTGTAGCAACAGCCCTTGCACCATTAGCAGGCTTGGCCAATAGTTTATTGATAAGTCATGAACGACAAAAAACCGTGCTAAAACTGATTCTTTTTACGGCGATACTCAATATAGTACTGGATTACTTTCTTATTAAGATGTTTGCACTAAACGGCGCGATAATTGGTTTTGCTGTGATTAAATTAGGGGTGTCTGCGTCACTTCTATTTTTTGCATCAAGGGTTATAAAGTCAAACTTGGATTATTTGTATTATAGTAAAGTGATAGCATTAGCGTGCGTGGCCATTGCTCCTCTCATGTTGGTTAAAGATTTTGGGTTACCTGTAATAATATTTGTTATGGCAGGTCTGATATTTGTTATAACATTTTTTATTTTTTTAGTACAGTTCAGGATGTTAACAAAAGAAGATGTGAACACACTGCGAAGCATTAAATCCAGAATACCAAAAAAATATGAAAGTTTAACGGGCCGCATATTATCATGGATGGAAGCCCATCAGGTTTAGGGTTTTAGCATGAAAAAATATATAAAAAGCATTATCAAAAAAAGGTTGGCTACTATTAGGTGGAGGTTTCTGCCTAATGGAATCTACTGTTTTAATTACCACAGAATAGGCAGTTCCCAAGATACGCGATATGATTCTGATATTTTCTCATGTGATGCGGCTACATTCTGTTCCCATCTAACATTTTATAAAAAACATTTTAAAATTATTACTGTTGCAGAGATTAGTCGATTAGTTGAGCAGAATGAACCTATAGATGAGAAACTTGCATTACTAACGTTTGACGATGGATATATAGACAATTTTAAAACTGCGTATCAGGTTCTCAAGAAACATGAAATGACGGCAGTGTTTTTTGTCCCAACATCTTATATCGATAGCTCTATACTGCCTTGGTGGGATGAAATCGCCTGGATGATTAGAAATACTAAGCGTGATGCGGTCTTGATTGAACCGTGGAAAAATGCAGTGCAAATTGACCGCAGCGATATGAGTGCAACTATACGACGTATTCTTTTACGAGTAAAAAGGATGGAACAGATAACTATGGAAGAAATATTAGTTAAAATGCGGAAATTTCTAGAGTGCCATTTAGACATTGGGAAAGTCGAATTATTTATGAATTGGGATCATTTGAAAGAGATGCAAGAACATGGAATGGAGATTGGTTCGCATACGGATTCACATGAAATACTTTCTCATATAGATAAAACAGGACAAATTAATGAGCTGAAAAGGTCTAAGGATATTTTGCAAGAGAATCTCAAGGTAGCGGTTTCTTCTTTTGCTTACCCAGTTGGAACAAAAGGGACTTACAACGAAGAAACAATAGATGCGCTTAAGGAGTGTGGGTATAAGCTCGCGTTTACCCAGCTATTGGGGGTTAATACCAGGTTTAATCTAAATTGTTTAGAACTACGTCGGTTTCCAATTGATGGGAATATTGCAGCTGATAAAATTCCACAGCTCATCTGTCTTAATTAGGTTGTATTTATAAATGCCACTCCTTCTTCTATCTTTCATTATTTTCTTGCTGTTTTTAATTTTGATTGTTGGCTTGATGTTAAAAAAGAAAAATATTCACTTATGGATCAGATCTTGGATTATTAAAGATTGGAAAGAAACGACTAAGGAACCCATTCATATAGTGTTCTGCTTTGCTGACCATTTTGAGCCGCAATGGAGTAGGCCGTTGCGTCAGGTGGAGTCTGAGCGGGTTGATCGCTGGTTAAATGATTACTCAAAACTAGCAAAAAAACATGTTGATTCAGATGGCTGCCATCCAATCCATAGTTTTTTTTATCCTGAGGAAGAGTATCGAAAGGAGCATTTAGATAAGCTTCAAGCTCTTTGCAAGCAAGGAGTGGCCGAAATTGAGATTCATCTCCATCATGATGACGACACAGAGCAAGCGTTACGCAATAAGTTGGGCAGCTTCATTGAAATTTTGTCTCAACAGCATGGGGCATTGGCCAAGAGTGAGTCTACCGGGAAATCTGTATTTGGCTTCATCCACGGGGATTGGGCTCTAGATAACTCATGCCAGGATGGTAGTTGCTGTGGAATTAATAACGAATTAGTCATTCTCCGTGAGATGGGTTGCTACGCAGATTTTACTTTACCATCAGCCCCAAGTGATACTCAAACTTCAAAAATAAATAGTATTTACTACGCAAAGGACGATATTAATAAACCGAAATCACATAATACTGGCCAAGATGTATACGTTAATGGAAAGAAATGGGGTGACCTGATGATTGTCCAGGGGCCTCTGGCTTTAAATTGGAAAAATAGAAAAATGGGGGTCTTCCCTCGTATAGAGAATTCGGATATTAGTAAGGCATCTCCTCCAACCAAGGCTAGGGTTGACCAATGGATAGATACGGGGATACATGTAAAGGGTAGGCCGGAATGGGTTTTTGTTAAGATCCATGCGCATGGTACGGGTGAGCAGGATATGGATGTTTTACTTGGTCAACCCATGGATGATATGTTTTCTTATTTAGAAAAGCGGTATTGTGATAACAAAAAGTACTTTCTACATTATGCTTCAGCCCGAGAAATGTTTAATATTATTAAAGCGGCAGAAGCAGGAGAAGACGGGAATCCTCATCAGTTTAGGGATTATATTCTAAAGCCTCCAGAGAACCGTCAAAGTGGAGTATAGGATTTGCATAACGAGAAAGAAAAAATAGCAAAAGATCTCATTGTTTTTGGGGAAGACTGGGGTTCCCTTCCAAGTAGCACCCAGCACTTAGTCAGAATTCTTGCAAAAAATAGAAAAGTTATCTGGATTAATTCTATTGGCTTAAGGCGGCCACGCATAAATGTTTATGATTTCCTGCGGCTACTTAAAAAACTGAAAGCACTAGCGGTTCCTTCGCGTAAATCATCAGGATCCAATCAAACGCACCTTCCTGTACAAATTATTCAGCCAAAAGCAATACCTTTCCCAGGTAATAAAATTGCCAGAATGTTAAATCAACGTTTATTATCTCGCGCAATTAAACCTGAAATTAGTCGCTCAAATTTAAACAGTCATGCGCTTTGGATTTCACTTCCCACGGCGGTGGATATGGTTGGAGAGTTAGAGGAAAGTGCGGTGATTTATTATTGTGGTGATGATTTTGGCGCCTTAGCTGGCGTTGATCATGGCCCTGTTCTGAAATTGGAAAAAGAGCTGGCGAGCAAAGCTGACTTGATTTTAGCGGCTAGCTCGGTTATCGGCGACCGATTTAATG
This sequence comes from Lepetodrilus schrolli, assembly GCA_032361225.1. Taxonomy (NCBI): domain Eukaryota; kingdom Metazoa; phylum Mollusca; class Gastropoda; order Lepetellida; family Lepetodrilidae; genus Lepetodrilus; species Lepetodrilus schrolli. The sequence continues at coordinate 9,105 of JAUTBT010005590.1, forward strand.
CGCAAAAAACCCATATAATCACACATGGAGTCGATTATGACTTGTTTTCCAAAGCTGTTTCACGGGCTCCTGATTTTCCAGATAAAGGACCCGTCGCAGGATTTTATGGCAGTCTAGCTGATTGGTTAGATATTGATTTGATCTGCGAAGCTGCGCGGCGTCTACCTCATTGGACTTTCATATTTATTGGTTCAGTGAGTGCTGATATATCTCGACTAAAGACGATTTCAAATATAGTGCTACTTGGCCCGCGTAAACATACAGAGCTAACCGCCTACTCGCAGCACTGGAACGCTTCACTGCTCCCTTTTCGTAATACTAAACAGATTAGGGCATGTAACCCCTTGAAGCTAAGAGAATACCTAGCGGCTGCTAGTCCAGTAATAAGTACAGAGTTTCCTGCGCTTGATGGCTATCGTGATTTAATTTCCGTTGTAAAAAACCCGAGTGAATTAGTGGCTGCATTGATAGCCTCTTTAGACGACAAGGAGGCGAATCGAAACGCACGACGTGCGCGAGTTCAGGATGAAAGCTGGAGCTCACGCGCACAGACTGTCGCAGCGTTAATAGATAACTTGTGAGTAAACCCTAGCGTTGCATAAACAGAATGCAGAATTCCGAGAAAATACCTGTATTTTTAGGTTGAGCTCCAAATGCTCGTGTGTTTCTGGATCTCACCGTTGGTGTGATCCAGAAACACAGCTTTAAAAATGTAAATATGCTTGTATACAAGCATACTTCTATTAATAGGACGAATTTTTATGCCACGCTAGGGTAAATACTCCACTGTGTAAGGTCTGTGGGGGGCGTTCAGTTTAGTCGTTACCCGCATTGAAAGTCATGATTTATTCGCTAGCAAATGCCTGTAAAGAGCAATGAATTTATTAGCGCGCTCTTTAGCTGAAAATTTTGGAAATAAGGAGTCTCTTGCTTTATCGCCAGTATCTTTTAGTGTTTTGGGTTTTAAAAGTATTTCGTTAAGCTTTTTACTAAGCGCTTCAGCGTTACCTGGAGGTACTATCCAGCCTGTCTCTGTGTCTGAAATGACTTCGGATATAGCACCCACATCGGTTGAAAGGGTGGGCTTTCCAAGCGCCATGGCCTCTAGCACGACATTTGGTAAGCCTTCGGAAAGAGAAGGTAATACAAGTAAGTCAATGGCTTCATAATAATCTCTCATGTATTTTTGGTGTCCATGAAAAAAGACTTTATCGGCAATGCCCAGGTCTTTTGCGAGAGTTTTCAGCTTAACCAGGTCTTGGCCATCACCCAGAAGAACGAGACAGATAGGCTGATCATTATTTAGTTTGCTGAAAGCTAGCAATAACACTTCCTGTCCTTTTTCTGGGCTTAGCCTTCCAAATGCGCCGATTAAAATATCCCTATCATTTACCCGGCAGCGTTTCCTTATCTCTTTGCCGCCTAGCAAACGAGGTATTTCAGTTTCATCAACAGCATTCAGTATTAACTCATTCGATTTAGTTTCTTTTCGAAGGTCTAGGAGCATGCTATACAGAAGAGGGGAGACGGCAACCGCATGATCTGCTCGTTTTAAGAGCCATTTATCTAGCCGGTTATAGATGCGAATTTTCCAGTTTTCATTCGTATATCCATGGGCTACAGCAATCCAGGGGGTACTCAATACTCTCGTTACTAACCAAGCGATAACGTGTGCCTTTGTGCTATGTGTTTGAATGATATTAAAGTGGCCAATCTTTATCGTTTTGTATAACTGAAAAATTGGCGAAGGATCGAAGAGGTAATTCTGCGTAAAGAGTATAAGTTCTATTTGTTCCTCGGCAGCGCGTTTAATAAACTCCCTGCTTTTGGGGGTTTTGTATTTGAAGTTGCAGAGTTGAAAATCAAAATTTTCTTTTGGAGAATTTTTGATAAACTGGAAGAGTCCTTTTCCAGGGCCTCCGATTCTATGTGAGTCGATGAGGATTAGTACGTTAGGTTTAGTCATTTTTCACTAAGAATATTTTTTGTTATATACCCATCACGTTAAGGCTTTAGGGTTTAAGTGTGTGCCCTATTCGCTCCTTGGCGGCGTTGCAATTCCTTGCAATAGCCCCGCTATTACGCGTCATTGCGCCTTGCCACGGAGCGAATAGAACGCACTCTTAACTCCTAAAACCTAAACGTGATGAGTATAGCGGGACTATTATAAGGGATTGCAACGCCGCCATGGGGCGAATAGGGCGTGCAATTAGTCCTAAAACCTTAACGTGATGGATATAGTGCGCTGTTAAATCAGTTTATTATCGCATGAGTGAATGTGATGATACAGAGAATGTGGGGTAATAATTGAATTTATTACCATTCCTCTCCAACTCCACTAAAGGTGGTTCAGATAATGTCATTTAATTGTAAAATAATTAATTCTAAAGAGCAGTTTTCGGGTTGTCGAAAGCAATGGGATGAGCTTGTAGTAAACTCGACTTCTAGTACCTTTTTTTTGAGTTGGGATTGGTTGGATACCTGGATCTCGGTCTATGGTGAGATTATTGATCAACTTATTATCGTTCTTATTTTTAATCCGGAGAATAAACTCGCAGGCGCTTTGCCATTGTATTTGGTTAAGAGTGCCAAATCACCATTGCCCCGCCGACAACTGCGTTTTATAGGTACTGGTGAAGACGAATGGGAAGAGGTCGCTACAGAATATCTCGATATAATTGCGCTTCCTGGGGTCGAAAACGTGGTGTGTGAGTTTTTGTCTAATAAGCTCGCTAATATTGGGTTGTGCTGGGAGTTATTGATAATTGAAAATGTTCTCGAAGACTCTGTTCTCATAAGACAGTTTTTACCACTTTTAGCGGATAATCAATACGGACTGATTAAAAGTAAATCAGGCCAAAGGTATCGTATTGGTTTACCGAGTTCTTGGGGGGCTTATGAAGCAACCCTGGGGAAATCTATGCGACGCAAGATGCGCCAATCTAAAAAAAGAATCTGCGCGTTAGACGGGCATAAAACAGAAACAATTCAAGATTTAGAGCGAGGATTCTCGGAGCTAAAAATTCTACATGAGAAGAGGTGGAGCAAAAAGAATATGCAGGGTGCCTTTTCTAGCCCAAAGTTTCTTGAATTCCACCGTGAGTTTATGTCCAGATTGCTTAAATCTGGACGGCTACGTATACGCAGGACGAGTATAGGCAATCAATTAATTGCTATTTTGTATAATATCAGGTTTGCGGATACTGAGTCATACTACCAGAGTGGGTTTGATTTTCAGCTAGGATCTCGCGTTCGACCGGGGGTCTACGCACATATGCAAGCAATCGAGTGCTCGATTAAAGAAAAGATAAAATATTACGATATGATGAAAGGAAGTGACGATTCTTATAAATCCGAATACGGTGCTGCGGTTGTGCCGATGTTTACGCTACGTTTGTACAGTCGAACTTTCAGAGGCAGGTTGCGATATGCGTGTGATTTAGCGTTTCAATACGTTCGTAGGTTGAGAGATCGCTTCGCCGAAAATTGAATGCGCTCTATAATGCTTATTTCACTAGCAATATAAGTGGTTGTCCTCAGGACGCAGGACTTAGGCAACGCGCAACCACTCTACCCTGTAGATAGCGAAGGGGTAGAGTGAGGCAGTAACTATTGACTGTGAGCCTCCTAGTGCTCCATCAATCCAAAGTTGACGGAGCGCTAGGCAAAATCCAGAATGATATTGCTTCGTTCATTATGGTTGCTATTCGCTTTTGGTTTATCGTTATGCTTAATGCGTTTATCGCCTTGAATTATAACTGTAGCGTCTCCTATATCTTCTGTTGGAGTCGTCTTAGCGTTCTCCACTTGGGTTTTTATTTTTTCTTGTTTTAACGAGGGGTTCTTACTTAGTTTCTTAAGAACTTGACGGCCGGTATATTGTGGCCATTGAAGCTCACCAATGGCAGTCCTTATATTTTTTGCGGTCACATGTCTCTCATGATCGACATACGCGGCAACCATTGCTGCTTCGCAGAGAATGTTGATCATCCGGGGAATGCCGGCAGAAAACTGGTGTATTAAGCCGATTGAGGTATCGGTAAAGACCCCTTCTAATCTTGATCCCGCGATGGCTAAACGATATTGAATATACTCTTTGGTTTCTTTAGGCGAGAGTCCTTTAAGGTCAAACCAAAGCCTTACTCTTTGGCTGAGTTGTTCCATCTGCGGGGATCTAAGTGTTCTAAGCAGGGAGGAGTGCCCTACCAAAATCAGATTGAGGGCTTGTTTACCTTTGATACGGATATCAGAAAGTATGCGCAGTTCTTCAAGAATGCGGGGACTTAGATGTTGAGCTTCATCAATCACTAATAATACCCGTCGGCCCTGAGACACTTGTTGAATCAAATAGCTGTTGAGTTGCGCAATAAGCTCAGCTTTTTCGGCACCGTAGGCGCTAATCCCAAAATTTGCCAAGAGAAACCTTAGGAACTCGACTTCATTCATTTGCGTTTGTCTAATGAGCGTCACTGATATGCTTTTACCGACCCGTGCCAGCAACTGCCTGATAAGTGTTGTTTTTCCTGAGCCGGTTTTACCTGTAACAACGGCAAACCCATCCCATTTCCATACGGTATAGGACATGTGGGCTTTGACTCTTGCGTGCGCAAGACTTAAGTAGAGAAATTCGGCATCTGGTGCGAGCTGGAAGGGACTTTTTTCGAGATCGAAGTGTTTAAGGTACATGAATCCACCCTGAAATTTATACTAATTTATTTATCTAGTTTTAATCGTTCTTGTGTAGGTAAAGCGGTAGTCTGGTGAGAACAGATTGATGAGACATAATTTTATTATTCGTATTATTAATGTGTGAGAAAGTCACCTAACCCGCATAATCTAACGCGACTAGGAGGCTGTCCAAGAATAGAGAGCCTACTGCGGAAAAGCCATTTCGGCCTATCTTTCCGCTGATGTTCGTTAAATATAACCAATATTCGCCTCAAATGTAAGTGAAGAAAATGACTGGAGACGGCTCTCCCTCGCTACGGCTTCTATTCTCGGACAGCCTCCTAGCGCATAACCCTCGGCTGTTTAGTAAAGGTCATGCGTCAAGACACTGGTGATTATAGAGGTATTTTGGGGTAATTGCTCGCACTACTTTCATCGCATGTCAATATCAATCGGAATTCAGGCGCACTGGTGAGTTATCGTCAAAGCGTGGATGCAATAAAACATCGTGTAGGTTCGATTAATAAAAGACCGGGCGAATCCTGTTTATTTTTTCATACTTAAGAGTATGGGTGAGATCTTCTGCGTAATTAACTGAATAAATGGATTATATCCATTTATTTTTCAATCAAGCACTAGGAGGCTCCTGTTCTCGGACAGTCTCCTAGAGTATTCGCATCCTAATTAGACCGCTGATATACTCGCTCTGCCTGCATCGGTCCTCTCGCGACGATAAGCTACGAACCCCGCCAGGCCCGGAAGGGAGCAACGGTAGTAGTGGACTCGGGTGCCGGGATGTGGCTGGTGTAGGCACTTCTTCTTTGGTCCGGGGTCGCGCCCTGGCTCTCAACTTGGGTTCGGATGAGCTATCAGGTACTTGCCCGCAAATGGCGACCAGGGCGCTTTGCGGAAATTGTCGGTCAGGAGCACGTACTGCGTGCCATGATCAATGCGCTCAACAATCAGCGCCTGCACCATGCCTATTTATTCACGGGTACCCGAGGCGTTGGTAAAACAACGTTGGCGCGCATTTTGGCGAAATGCCTGAACTGCGAAGAAGGCGTAACCTCGGAGCCCTGTGGTGTTTGTTCCGCCTGCGAAGAAATTGCTCAGGGGCGCTTCATTGACTTGATTGAAGTCGATGCTGCATCTCGCACTAAGGTTGATGATACGCGAGAGCTTCTCGATAACGTGCAATATGCGCCCACACGCGGTCGCTACAAAGTGTACCTTATTGATGAAGTGCACATGCTCTCGACACACAGCTTTAATGCGCTTCTAAAGACCCTTGAAGAACCTCCGCCGCACGTAAAATTCTTGTTGGCAACCACTGATCCGCAAAAGCTCCCCGCCACCGTCCTGTCACGCTGTTTACAGTTTAATTTAAAGCGCGTGAGCGAGGATTTGATAGAAGGACATCTCGAAAAAATTCTCAAAGCCGAAGAGTTGGAGTTCGAAACGCATGCGCTTAGGCCCTTGGCCCAAGCTGCTCAAGGCAGTTTACGCGATGCCCTGAGTTTGTTAGATCAAGCCATAGCTTTTGGAAATGGCACCGTAAAGGACGCCGATGTTGGACTCATGCTTGGCAGCATATCCCGACGCCATCTCTATAGTTTGATGAAGGCTGTCTCTAGCGGAGATGCCCAGGCGGTGATGCAACAGGTTGATGCCCTCGCCGAAATGGCCCCCGATTATGACTCCGTGTTAGCTAACCTCATTACCATGTTGCACGACCTTGCGCTGGCCCAACACATTCCCGGTGGCCTAGCCCTGCGTGAGTCGGATGTTCATGAGTTGAGCGCAATAGCCGCACTCATGAGCGCGGAAGAAATTCAGCTTGATTACGAAATTGCCGTGCGAGGACGACGAGATTTACCTTTAATCCCAGATCCGCGTAACGCCCTAGAAATGACCTTATTGCGAATGCTCGCTTTTCGGCCTGCTAGAGGAGACGATTTAACAACTCAGAAGGTAGTCGCTGTTAGTTCGAATACCCATAGAAACCCCCAACAGTCTCCCCCGAAACCTTTGCCTCCAACTGAAACAGTCAATGAACCTCCACCGCCCAGCGCCCCTGACGTGTCAAGAGTGCCTGGGCCAGAAACATGGGGGCAAGCTTTGCAGCAGGCCAATTTAAATGGAATGGTCAAGGCGCTCGCAAATCATTGTATGATGCACAGCTGCGAGCAAGGTGAGATACGCTTGATACTTGCCAGGCAACATGAATCTTTGCTTAGCGATAAATTGGTTACCAGGCTAACCGCAGCACTGAATGAATACTATGGCGAAGCATTTAAACTTAAGATTGAGCTAAGCGACGATAAGCCCGACTCTCCCGCAGAACGGCAACGTCGCGACATGGAGCAACGTCAACTGGAGGCAGAAGCTGCTATCGCTGCTGACCCTTTGGTTGATGATTTTAAACAGCATTTTGATGCCGAGGTCATCCCCGGATCAATTAAACCGAGTCAATAGATTGTGAGGATAGATAAATGAAAGGTGGTATTGGCAATATCATGAAGCAAGCACAAAAAATGCAAGCGGATATGGTGAAAGCGCAAGAAGAATTGGCTGCATTGGAAGTAACCGGTCAATCCGGTGGCGGAATGGTCACTGTTATTATGACGGGAAAGCATGCGGTAAAGCGGGTATCAATTGATGACAGCCTGCTGGGTGATGATAAAGATATGCTAGAAGATTTAGTTGCTGCTGCGATTAACGATGCCGCTCAGCGCGTTGAAGCGTCTACCAAAGAAAAAATGTCGGGCGTGACTGCGGGCTTGCCTCCCGGAATGAATCTACCCTTCTAAGCCAGCTTTTTTGCCTGTGAGTCAAACGCCTTTACTCGAGCAGTTAATGGAATCCTTGCGGATACTGCCTGGCGTTGGGCCAAAAACGGCCCAACGTATGGCGTTCCATCTGCTGGAACGCGATCGAAGAGGCGCGGCGATTATGGCCCAGACTTTGGAGGTTGCCCTAGAAAAAATCGGGCATTGCACGCAGTGCCGAACGCTCACTGAGCATGAAGTCTGCGAAATATGCAGTAATTCCGCTCGAAACCCTGAATTACTCTGCATTGTCGAGAATCCTAGCGACCTACTTGCTATCGAACAATCTGCTGCCTACCGAGGCTACTATTTTATTCTGCTTGGCCACCTTTCGCCGCTTGATGGTATTGGGCCTGAAGATCTAGGCCTCGACCTGCTGGAACAGCGTCTTAAGGAAGGCCTGGTCAAAGAAATCATTCTCGCCACCAACCCGACCGTTGAGGGGGAAGTGACTGCCCACTATATCGGCGAGATGGCAAGAAGCCTTAGTCTTAAAACCAGTCGCATTGCTCATGGTGTTCCGTTTGGCGGAGAGCTTGAGTATATTGATAGCCAGACCTTGTCGCATGCATTTGAGGGGCGCACGCAGTACTAACCCGTTACAATTTACAAGATTAAACCCATGTACTAATCCTCACTAAGGGAGATAAGAAATATGGAAGAAGATTGTATTTTCTGCAAAATCGTTGCCGGTGATATTCCGGCCGAAGTGGTGCTGGAAAGCCAAGACGTCGTGGTGTTTCGAGATTTGACGCCCCAAGCGCCCGTTCATTTATTAGCTATACCACGTCAACATATCGCGACCATAAATGATCTTCAAGCCGCCGATGCAGCGCAGATGGGTAATCTGTTTCTTGCCGCCAAAGTTGCAGCGAAACAAGAGGGTATCGCAGAAGACGGCTACCGAACCGTGATGAATTGTGGTGAGGGCGCAGGCCAAAGCGTCTTCCATATTCATTTGCATATTATTGGAGGACGGCCATTATCTTGGCCTCCTGGGTAGTAAATACTAATACCCAAGAATTGGAAATTTTGGGCTTAGATGTACTCGTTGGGGACACAGGATAATTCAATATCCATGCCCCAAAGGACATGGAATTGCAGTAACCCCCTGAAAGGGGGGTTGGGTAACTAGACTTGATTCCCCAAGGCAAGCGGAGCCACCCAAGTATAATTCACCACAGAGACACAGAGTTATTTTTGAAAACCTCTCTGTGTCTCTGTGGTGAAGTTTAATTCCTGAACACTATTACTAACTTTAACGGCACAGCCTATTGCTCGCCACGCCCACAGGACGTGGTTCTCCAAGATTTAATAGAGGCTCACTTTAGAATGTCCACGCAGCACCAACAGATACATACTCTACCTCGGCGGCCTCAATGTCGAAGACCTCATATTCAGCACGCAGAGCTAAAGATCCTAACTGAAGGCGAATGCCCGCACCATAAGCGGGGTCGCTTCCTGAGTCATCTTGTTTGGTTCCGACGATTTCAGATTCGCTATCCCAAGCAATAGCTCCGGCTTTCGCAAATACTCCGATAGGACCGAGTTTAATGCCGGCTAATCCAAACGCATCCCATCCGATAACACCCACCGTCGCATCCGTCCCCTGTATCGAGGAGGCGCCTTCACCAAAGTCAACATACGAGCCCTCAATAGCAAGGTCAATCAATGGGACTACACCAAAATTGTAACCCGCAAAAATCTTGTAGCCATTATCGTCATCCTTAATACTAACATCCGTATTCCCATCTCGAATCGAGCCATCAAGATCAGCCGAACCCACTGAGCCGCCAAGGTAAAACCCCGTTTCGGAACCTGCCCAGGTAAGGCTTGATAAGGATAAAAGTAGGAGGCTAGTGGTTGTAAGTAGTAAGTTTTTCATAACAAATTCTCGATTATTTTATGGTGGATAGAACGCTTTGTAAGTCTATGAGGCTTTACTGTAAGACAGAAAAACAGTGGGTGAGTTCTGTCAGTCTACGCATCAGTTTCTACAGTAAGCCTTGATGACTATAGTACATAAGGTTCTGGCTTGCCTGCGCAAATAAAGCGTTTAGGAATGAGGATTCAATTACTTGCGGATTCTAACGTGCCCTTTTGCCCCCCCCTTTAAACGATCTCAATCTTCGTGTAGAACAACTATAATCTTCTTGAGATCGTCTAACGGGGAGCAAAAAATCTGCGTTAGAGTTCCGTAAGTTATTAAATCCTCATCCCTTAATTATTAAGCTCTCTTAAAAGTGATAGATAGCTTTCGAACCGACGTTGACTGATTTTACCGGTTTTAACAGCAGTTTTAATCGCACAGCCTGGCTCATTACTGTGCAGGCAGTTGTGGAATCGGCACTGGTCAAGCAGGGGTTTGAATTCGATAAAACCGAATTGATATTCGGATGCGGGCAGCGGTAACGGTGTGAAGTCGCGGATCCCTGGGGAATCGATTAAGGCACCTCCGTTCGGTAGGCGGTAGAGTTGGGTGACACTGGTCGTATGTCGTCCCAGGCCGGAAGTTTCTGATAATGATTTAATCTGTGCATCAATGCCGGGGATGAGTAGGTTGGTCAGTGAAGATTTCCCCATTCCGGATTGTCCCACGAAGATGCTGGTTTTCCCTTCCAGTCTCTCTTGCAAAACTTTTATAGATTCGGTTTTTTGAGCGGAGGTATTTAAAACCTCGTAACCGATATTCTTGAAATCGTCTAATATTATTTGATCTGGCTTGGGCGAATCTAAATCCATCTTGTTGTATACAATAATGGCTTCCGCATTCATGCGTTCTGCAGCCACCAACAGATTATCGATAACAGACCAGTCGGGGTCGGGTTGAGGTGCGCAGATGACAAGTAGTTGGTCGATGTTAGCGGCAATGGTTCTGGGTGTGCCGCGAAAATAACTGCGAGTCAGCGCATTTTGTCGTGGCAGAATTTCGGTGACGACAATGTCATTGGTTGAGGTTTTTTCCCAAGTTACTTCGTCGCCACAAACGAGATGTTGCAGTTTTCGCCTCACTTTGGTTCGCAGGGTGTGGTCGGGTTTGACCTCCAGCATGGCTTGTGAGCCGAAGCGGGTGACGATGAGTCCTTGCCCTTGATCAGTCACGTGGATAGTTGCTGAAGCGAGCAATCAATATTCAAGTAGCCGCTCATGCGGGTAATGGGTTCTGGCTTTGCAGGTGCTTGATGCGCTCCAGAGCTGGGGGATGTGAATCGTAAAAACGCGAGTGCAACTCATCGGGTGTTAACGTGCTGGCATTTTCTTCGTAGAGCTTTATCAGTGCGGTAATGAGATCTTGGGGATCGCTTTGTTGGGCTGCGTAATGATCGGCTTCGAATTCATTTTTACGCGAATGCCATGCCATTATAGGTTGCAGTAGGAAGGTGAATACAGGGCTTACCATGGTGAACAGTAAAAGCGCCAAGGCAAGACTGGGTGTTGTAACACCGAGGCTATGATAAAAACTCTCTTGTGGCAGCAGCCAGGCGAGAATGACAAAACCGAGCAGGCTGAGTATGGCGCTGAGCAGCATGCCTTTAATAATGTGCTTGTGTTTAAAATGTCCAAGTTCGTGCGCGAGTATCGCGATAATTTGCTTTGTCTGAAGAGATTCTAGCAACGTATCGAAAAAAACGATGCGTTTACTTTTGCCCATACCGGTAAAATAGGCGTTGCCGTGGGATGAGCGTCTTGAGCCATCCATCATAAAGATGCCTTTGCTTTTAAAGCCACTGCGATCAAGTAATTCCTGAATCGACGCCTTGAGATCCTGCTTCTCTAGAGGCGTAAATTTATTAAACAAAGGCGCAATTAGGCGAGGGTAGGCCCAACTTATAAATAGGCTAAAACCAAACCAAAGACTCCAAGCATAAACCCACCACGCTTGGCCAGCCGATTGCATGAGCCAGAGGATTGAAAAGAGTAGGGGCGTTCCGATCACAAGCCCGAGTAGCAAACCTTTTAGCAAATCAGTAACAAACGTTTTTTGGGTGGTGTTGTTGAATCCAAACTTGCTCTCAATAACAAATGTTGAATAAAGACTGGCGGGCAAGTGCAAAAGAGTAGAAATTAACGCAAATAGGATAATGGTGAGTACACCCGTGGGAACGCTACTCCAACCCGCTTGTAGGGCTAGGTTATAGACTGCCTGGAGTCCACCGCCGAGCGTCCATAGGAGAAGCAGTAGGCCGTCAATGAGAATCATCCAGCGACTAAACTTACCCTTGGTTACGGTATAATCGGCCGCTTTTTGGTGAGCGGCCAAGGGAATCTTCTCTGCAAATTCCGGCGGTAGATTATTGCGATGCAGAGCAACGTGGGTTATTTGTCGTTGATTCAGCCAGAGTTGAACGCTAAGGGAAATGCCGAGCGCGAATAAAAATAGTAGTGTAAATATCATGCCGGCACAGTATCGGTTTGATAGAATAATGTCTAATTGTTGGTAACCGCTCAACATTATTGCGGAAACCGCTATATTCGCTTTACCCAACACAACCATTGATGAGGTCCACATAGAATGCAATCCAAATCCGACAACCTGATCTGGATTGATCTGGAAATGACAGGGCTTGATACCTTGAATGATGAAATCATCGAAATTGCAACCATTGTTACTGACAAGGATTTAAACATCCTCGCGGAAGGCCCGGTGCATGCGATTCATCAGGACGAAGCATTGTTAAACGGAATGGATGACTGGAATCAACAGCATCATGGCCAGTCTGGATTAGTCGAGCGAGTGAGGAACAGTCGGGTCACAGAGGCCGAGGCCGAGGCAGATACGGTGAATTTCTTACGTGATTACGTCCCTTCCCAGACTTCTCCAATGTGTGGGAACAGCATTTGTCAGGATCGTCGTTTTTTGGCACGCAGCATGCCGAAGCTTGAGTCTTATTTCCACTATCGAAATCTCGATGTTAGTACCTTAAAAGAACTGGCCCTTCGGTGGGCGCCGAAGGTGGCAAAAGGCTTTTACAAAGAGTCTCAACACTTGGCACTGGCTGATATACGCGACTCCATTGATGAGTTGCGATATTACCGTAAACACTTTATTTTACCGAGTTAAGCCGCTCGACAATAAAGTGTGATAAAGTTCAATCTATCGTTGATTGATTTCTCGTTGTATAAGAGAGATAAGACTTAGTATAAATATATAAAACAATAAGTTAAGGGTGTTTTGAAGGCGGCACAATAGATGCCATGGACTTGGAAAGAGTTTAGTTTTTTCTTCCAAAGTGGAAACAGGAATCGCGGGTTCGTCAACCCATCATAAATAATAAAAATTATTCATACGTGTGTGCATCAGTGCTTTTCATTTTCAAATGTAAGTGCATGATACTGCGCGCATTGGATGTGTGGCCGCGATATCTATTTTCGTCCCTGGCGAGGTAAAAAGGATTACGACTTGGGGGTTACAATAAATGCCAACAATCAGACTGTTTAAGCACTATATTCAGTTCTCCTATATGCTGCTTCTGGTCGTGGAGGCGGTGGTTATTGGCGCGTCTCTAGAAATCGCCATTGGCTTGCGCAGTCTAGTCGAGGGTGAACCGTATTACGCTAATTTCAGCGATCATATACGTGTCTCAGTTGTCTTTGTGGTGATTATGGTTTTAAGCCTTTTCTCTATGGGGCTGTATCATCGTCAGTTGCGCGAAGGTTTATCTGGAATGTTGGTACGCCTCGCAGTGGCGCTGGTTGCGGGTGTACTGCTGACTAAACTTGCGTTCCTAACGTTCAGGGGCTTGGACGTGTATTTCCCCTTTACCTTGGCGGCGGCATTTTCTGCCTTGGGAATTCTATTGTCGAGATGGTTATTCATCAGCCTGGTTGATCTTGAACGCATCAAGCGCAAAGTTTTGATTTTAGGCACAGGGAAAAATGCGGCATTGATTGATGATCGATTAAGGCGGCGTACAGATCGCAGAGGTTTTCACATCGTCGATTATATTCATGTACCCACTGAGAATGACGATGTTACCGGCCCTGCAAATTCTATTACACTCAATGAGTCACTGCTAAGATATGCTCGCCGTAGGCGAGTTGATGAGATCGTGGTCGCGTTGGATGAACGGCGCAAAGAGCTTCCGATTGGAGAACTGCTCGATTGTAAACTCGCGGGTATTGGCGTCATTGAACTAGCGACATTTTTTGAGCGTGAGGCTTCGCGAATAGAGCTGGATGTGCGAGCAAGCTGGATCGTTTTTTCCGATGGATTTCGGCGTGGCACTTTAGCGCGAGCGATCAAGCGCTTTTTTGATCTTTTGATTAGCTCTGCTTTAATAATCCTTTTACTACCGTTGATGTTGCTGACAGCGCTGGCAATTGTTATCGAAAGTAGAGGTCGGGCCGCACTCTTTTATCGTCAGATAAGAATGGGAGAAGAGAGCCGACCCTTTAACTTACTAAAATTCCGAAGCATGATCGAAAATGCCGAAAAAGACGGTATTGCACGCTGGGCGCAAAAGAATGATAGCCGCGTAACAAAGGTAGGTGCATTTATCCGTCGAACACGACTAGACGAGCTACCGCAGCTATGGAACGTGTTATGTGGTGACATGAGTTTTGTTGGACCGCGTCCTGAGCGTCCCGAATTTGTTTATGATTTGCAAAAAAGCATTCCATATTATCAAGAGCGACTCAGGGTCAAGCCAGGAATGACCGGATGGGCACAGATTTGTTACCCTTATGGCGCCTCGGAAAAAGATGCCTTTGCAAAATTAGAGTTCGATCTTTATTACGTCAAAAATTACAGCATCTTTCTGGATCTCACGATATTGCTGCGCACTGCCGAAGTTGTTCTGTTGGGCAAAGGCGTTCGTTAGAGTCATGGAATGCCCTGTGTATACCTTTCACGCACGGCATATGTGTGAACCCGCAAGGAATCGCAGAAAATGGTATCGAGATTCGGTCAGATATGCCTTCTTTAGTCTAAATACCGTCAGCCTAGACGGCCTGTGCTGTTATATTTTTCTTCTTCTATACCTGGGTTAACCCTTATTACTGTGGCATAATTGCTGCCCAGGCAAATAAGCGATCATCAGCAGACAAGAACCCTTCGATGAATGCACATTTAGGTATGAATACAGCGTCTTTAGGACCGCTCCCAATTATACCGTCCGCTCGCCTGTTAAATAATTGTTTGAAACCCGACTGTACTCCAACAGCCTTATAGTGTTAGCTCAGTGAGCCAATATACAGTTAGGTGTGGTTTTATCTTTGCACGTAATAGAGGTTTTCTTGTTAGCAACAAATAAGTCTGCAGATGACCACTTGAAACCTTACCCAAAGCTCGCCAAGCAATATGAACTGCGCTACGTTGAGTTTTTTTATAAGCTAATTTTTTAACACCAGGAGAATACTTAATGATTTTGTTCTTGATAATCCTTTGCGCACTTGGCGCTATTGGATATGGGATATGGGCCACTCAGAAGATAATGGCGCTACCGGAAGGCAACGATGAGATGAAGCGAATCTCAGGTGCCGTTCGGGAAGGTGCGATGGCGTATTTGAATCGGCAGTACACAACAATTGCTATGGTAGGTGCGGTGCTTTTCGTGCTTATCTGGATCTTTCTTGGTTTTTCTAGCGGATTTGGATTTCTGCTGGGCTCAGTGCTTTCCGGAGCGGCGGGCTTTATCGGCATGAATGTTTCAGTACGCTCTAATTCGCGTACCGCAGAAGCTGCCCGTCAAGGCCTCAACCCTGCTTTGCAGGTTGCCTTTCGTGGTGGCGCGATTACCGGCATGCTCGTTGTGGGTTTAGGTCTGCTGGGCGTTGCAGGCTACTACGCCTATCTTGTTGCCGCTACTGCAGAAGGTGAGGTAGTGAATCTAGCACCGCTGGTTGGGTTCGCGTTTGGTGGTTCTCTAATCTCTATCTTTGCACGGCTTGGCGGCGGTATTTTTACTAAAGGCGCCGACGTAGGCGCAGATCTAGTGGGTAAGGTTGAGGCCGGTATCCCTGAGGATGATCCCCGTAACCCTGCAGTTATTGCTGATAACGTAGGGGATAATGTCGGTGATTGCGCAGGCATGGCTGCCGATTTATTCGAGACCTATGCCGTAACGATTATCGCTACGATGATTCTCGGTGCGAGTCTCGTATCAACAGAAAGCATTATTTATCCACTGGCGTTGGGTGCCATCTCGATTATCGGTTCAATCATCGGCACCTTTTTTGTCAAAGTAGAAGAAGATGGCAAAGTAATGGGTGCTTTGTATCGGGGTCTGATTGTCTCAGGCGCGTTCTCTGCGGTCATGTTTCTACCCATCACCGCCCTATTAATGGGCGATAACGAGATGTTTTCCGTCATGCAACTTTGGATGGCCTCCTTGGTTGGCCTTGTTGTAACCGGTGCGTTGGTCTTGTTTACGGATTATTACACCTCGACGGATTACCCACCTGTGAAGGCGGTGGCAGAGGCTTCCACAACAGGACACGCAACCAATATGATCGCCGGTCTTGCGCTGTCGATGAAAGCTACGGCCTTACCAGTATTAATGATTTGCTTGGGTATTTATGAAGCTTATTATTTCGCAGGTTTATACGGCATCGCGATTGCAGCCACTTCGATGCTATCCATGGCGGGTATTGTTGTTGCTTTGGATGCCTATGGTCCGATTACCGATAACGCCGGTGGTATTGCTGAAATGGCCGAGTTGGAGTCATCCGTTCGCAAGACGACTGACAACCTGGATGCGGTAGGTAATACAACTAAAGCGGTTACCAAAGGATACGCTATTGGTTCGGCGGGTTTGGCTGCATTGGTATTATTCGCTGACTATACTCGCGAGCTGAGTCACCAGACCGGTACGGTCATGACCTTTGATCTTTCCAACCACATGGTTATCATCGGTTTATTCATTGGCGGCCTGGTGCCTTATCTGTTTGCTGCTTTATCGATGGAGTCTGTTGGTCGAGCCGCCGCATCTGTGGTGGTTGAAGTGCGTCGACAGTTCAAGGAGCACCCGGGCATTATGAAGGGAACAGAGCAACCGGATTATTCTCGTGCGGTGGATATGCTCACTCAATCTGCGATCAAAGAAATGATTGTGCCATCGTTGTTACCGGTTTTTATTCCGGTTCTTGTAGGTCTGCTTCTTGGTCCTCAGGCCCTGGGTGGTTTATTAGTTGGATCCATCGTTACCGGTTTGTTTGTCGCGATTTCCATGACAACCGGCGGTGGTGCTTGGGATAACGCCAAGAAATATATCGAGGACGATAATTTGGGTGGCAAAGGTTCCGATGCCCACCTTGCTGCGATAACGGGTGATACTGTCGGTGATCCGTACAAAGATACTTCGGGTCCGGCGATTAACCCACTCATCAAAATCATGAATATCGTGGCGCTATTAATCGTGCCTTTGCTGTAAGTATTTGTTATCAATAACCGGGGTGTATTCTACACCCCGGCACTTCGAAGAGGTGATTCGATGCTAGTTAAAGAAATTATGAATACCGGAGTAAAAACGGTTAAGGCTGATACTCCAGTGAAGGATGTGGCCATGGTTATGTGCCTGCAAAAAATCAGTGGTCTACCCGTGGTCGATGACGACGGAAAGATGATTGGTATTATTTCTGAGAAAGACGTCTTACAGCGTATGTTCCCCGATATGGGTGAGGCGATGAGTATGGACTCCAAGCCTGATTTTGAAGAAATGGAGCAAAATTATAATGATGCGCTTGGGCTTACCACAGGTGAGTTAATGACTAGAACTGTCGCTACCGTTGAACCTGATATGCCTTGTCTAAAGGCTGCTTCGCTAATGTGGCTGAAGAAGATTCGCCGAATTCCTGTAACCGAGAATGGGAAACTGGTTGGCATTATCAGTATTGGAGATGTGCATAAGGCGGTGTTTCAACAACACCTGGTTAGTAACGTTTCATAAACCTTGGTGCGTGAAGTATGCAAATAAATTGCGCCTGGTTTTTTCAATTGTACTTTGAGTAAAGTGCTTTTATCTTCTTATTGATCGCTAGGAGGCTGTCCGAGAATAGAAGGCGTAGCGAGGGAAAGCCATTTCGAGTCATTTTTTTCACTGATTTGAG
>JAUTBT010005601.1:0-26643 GCA_032361225.1 Lepetodrilus schrolli
GAGAGAGAGAGAGAGAGAGAGAGAGAGAGAGAGAGAGAGAGAGAGAGAGAGAGAGAGAGAGAGAGAGAGAGATGTGACAAGCCATTAACACATTCTGAAACATCTCTGACATTGTATTCAGCATATGACAGAACCATTTGGGATCTAATTAGTCACGAAGACAGGGCAAGAGGGAGGAAGTTCTACGCGTGATAGGATTCATTGACGACTGATAGAGAGAGATCATACATTTCTAGAACAACTTGGTAGGGTTTCCTCTCTGGAAAGACATTAACCAGATCGCATTAAGACGCATCCTGTCTTTTCATGGCCTTTTGAAGCGAGTTATGGATTGAAGGAGAGTTGCACCATTTCTCGTAGTTTGTTCGTAAGGTTTGCAATACAGTGGTCAGTTTTGTCCAAGGATGCACTTACGACAGTTGAGACAATAGGTGATCTGTAGAGAGCGAATGAGTTATTGTTTTACGTCATATGCTGTCAATAACGGAAAGTGATAATCTACCTGCTGGCAAAGATACAATGACAGAGTAAGTGAGTGAGTTATTGTTTTACGTCACAGCGGGAAATCTTTACCTATACGCGACGTTGATCTGCAGAGAAAACTATCAGGCACCGAGATTACAAAATGTTTTCAGCACAATTTCATGCTCAATTTCAAATTTTGAATGGGGATTTGTGAAAAAAAATTGGAGTTGAGCATGAAATCGCACTCAGAAAAGTTGCATTAAACCTGTCAGCATCGGCTGGTACTGACAGACCAAGGATGATAACTGCAATGCCATGGTACAGAAAGCGCGTCCTATCAATATGGCATCAGAAAGGTAACTTTTGCAAACAATGATGTCAGGCTCCCGAGATGGTTTTTGAACCCAGTCCTAATGTTCTACCATTGCACTAACACCCACCCCCAAAATGACCTTCAAGACAATCTACAACTGGAGTTGCACTTGTGGATATACTGTACATCTTGCATCAGTTTTGACCTTCGACAAATATCTGTAGGTTTTGCAAGTCATAGTAAACGCTGAGGATGGAAAGATACGAGATGAGAGAACACTGAATAAGATGCGAGAAGCCAAATGATAATAGGAATAGGAAATGATGAAAACACAGCATAATTAATCTGATTCAAACCCAGATCCTTTGGTTCAAGACATTACTAACATGCATTTAACCCAGGCATGGCAACCGACAATTGTTATTTCAGGAGAAAACAAGCCACGTCCAGGGTAAATAAATTGACCTCTTGAAAAATAAATCAGCAGTTTTCTGTGGATCTGTGGATAATTGCCACGCCTGTTTAACCCTTTCCATGACTAGGCACCTATACAGGGCATCGCTGGTTGCCTCCAGGATGGAGACAGTTATTCATTGAGCAAATATTATTGTTGTCTTCAGAATGAAGGCTAAAGCTAAACACACCTCAAATACACTCTGCAAAAAGACAACACTACATTGTATGCGCATACCTTGATAGCCTGTTGTTATTGTGAAAGAAAACAATGTAGTTATAACATTGTTTATAACTTGCCCATGTTGCCAGGAGGTTGATCATAACTTGCCCATGTTTCCAGCAGGTAGATCATAACTTGCCCATGTTTCCAGCAGGTAGATCATAACTTGCTCATAACTTGCCCATGTTTCCAACAGGTAGATCATAACTTGCCCATGTTTCCAGCAGGTAGATCATAACTTGCTCATAACTTGCCCATGTTTCCAGCAGGTAGATCATAACTTGCCCATGTTACCAGCAGGTTCTTAGCTACTATTAAAATTAAGTCATAGAAACTTGGAAACCTACTAATAAATCTCTGCGTAACAGGATATTATGTATGGTGACAATGCAGTTGTCTAACTGCTTTGAGAAATCACAATGGTAACTGCTAGTATACAGAGAGTATACAGCCATGATGTTATTGTATGTCTTTGTTGATACACCAAAACATATGCTCAATATACACTCGGTAGATTGAAGATATCGGTGAAAGGTGGCAGATCAAGGTTAGAAATATATTAATAGCTAGATGTACCTTAGATAACAGTAGTGATGTTGCTTTATATCTTCATGTGACAGCCAGAATAAAAATCACAGCCTAATATATGATCACAGCATTGGAGTTTCTACACATTAACCATCTCGTTGCTGGATTAAATCATAAGAACCGATAAATAGAGCAACTCCGAACCGATAAATAGATGGAACTCAAGTTGCCTCAAGCAAGGAGACGGTTAAATTTTCAGCAAAAAAATTAATTACTGCCTGGATCCTTAATCATCAAGCAGAAAGTGGATAACCTTGCCATCGTACTTAACACACAACATGAGCCTAGAATGCACAACATCTCAGAAAATACTCACAAGCCTAGAATGCACAACATTCTCAGACAATACTCACAAACCTAGAACTCGCAACATTCTTACAGAATGCTCACGAGCCTAGACATACTCAGAGGATACTCACGAGCCTTTTGTCCGAGAGAGTTGGAGAATATTTCCTGGTAATCCATATTACATACGATCAAGTATGGAGCATTAACTCAACCCCTCCCTTAATCTTGCGAGCCAAACTACGGTCAGCAAACAAGGTGCGAGCTAGACCTCCGAGGGGTGGAAGGGAAGGAATGCTTCTGTCACTGACTGTCATTTAGATAAAGTATTGCAGGTGGACACCACATCATTCTCCCTACAAACATGGATGTCACATTTAGGAGAAGTCATCTTGTGACGTTGGGAACGATAATTGTTGATGGGTGAATTGTGGAGATGTGTTTGTCACAGCCAAACTGACAATGCGACATACATCAACCTCAGAACGTTACAGCCGAATCTTAAGGACACAGGCATCGTAAAAAGAGGATGGAAATATCTGCAGGCTTTTAGCTGAAACAATTCAGACAACTATTTAAGTCTAATTCAGGAGCTCAGGTTATATATATAAATACAAATGTATAATGTTGTCACAGACATCATAACCGTTATGACATATATGGGGGAAACCGTCAAGAAAAACATGAAAATATCTTCCAGCTAATCTAGTACTTGTGCACTGTCCAGATATACTAATGGAAAAAATAAATGCATTAAGGTCAAACAAGTGGAGTATAATGTTTTCACATCTTTAAGAATACTTCAAATTAAGGACACATTTCAGTGATATTCTGGATGATGTATTCTTTAAACTGCATACCTCGAGTCATATTTTGCCATTCTATATATAGTCATTTGTTGTTTGTATTTAGGTGATGTGCTATTTATTTTCATCAGTATGCAACCTTTGGAACAGTCATGACAGTTATATCTTGTTTCAGTGGCAATTTTATGGCATAAATACAATTGGATTAAAATGTCAACCAATTAACCATTCCATTATGATAAGCATGATCTAACACTGTGAGCACCATAACCTTTTGAGGCCTGATGACTGATAGATCAGTAGAAAAATGTTTTGATTGGGGTTTTAAGTCACTTTCAAGATTCTTTTACTTATATCAGGACTTGTCAGTTTAGGGCAGGAAGAAACCCGCAAAATCCGTAGCAATGAATGTTGCAGTAAACCTGCTAGCATCGGCTGGTACTGACAAGACCAAGGATGATAACTGCATTGCCATCAATATCCTATCAATATCGCGTCAGAAAGGTAACTTTCGCGAACATTGATGCCGGGGGCCCGGGGTGGGATTTGAACCTTGAACCTTTGGCTCCAAAGTCCAACTGTTCTACCACTGCGCTACCACCAGCCCTATAGATCAGTTTACCACACGTGCTTCAAATTGTATTTGCATGATAGAAATTTGGAGTAAATGCTAGTGTTGTCATTTATTCCGTAATATGTGTGCTAAACATGACGCAGCTACAGAAACAATGTAGGAGGTAAGCCCTATGATGTCGCTGGGCTTTACGCAGCCAGGACAAGCTAATAGGTAAAGGGTCAACAGAATAATCTTCAATCAAACAAACAGCAAAGAAAAGCATTAGTGTCATTGATTACCTATCTGAAAATCAGTGTAAATTGATCATTGATTCTACTGCCTTTAGTATCAAGAAACAATTTTACTGCCTTTAGTATCAAGAAACAATTTTACTGCCTTTAGTATCAAGAAACAATTTTACTCTAGTATATATCTTTAAATTAGTATTGCATAGAGCAACCACAATTTTTGTTTTACCTTGTGAACTACTTATTATAAGCAAAGAGCTTGAGGCCCTAACCCTCTTTCAGCTAGACCCAATTAACAGACAGTTTTAACCATTATCTGCTGGGTTAAAACAAAGTGCAATAAGGTCACAGTTCATGACTAGGATATGTTTTATTGCATTACTTTGTAGAGCAACATTGAAAATGCATCCCATTACAAAAAGCTTAACCAATAACCCAGTTTATCTGCACTAAGAAACCTGATTACAATAACCTATATAAAAGTAACCCTAACTTTACACAAAAAGGTTTGTTTGCATAATAACAATTTACAAGTTTGTAAATAGCAAAGTTTGTACGAGATTTTAGCAACACTCAAAAATTGGCCTGAAATCATGTAAGTAGTTTCCAAAGACTATATGTAAACTTTAAATATAGAATTGTAATCTATATTAGCTCTCAGTCGTTAACAGTAACTCTATCCATTGCAACTTAAATCTTACTACTAATAATACCTGATAGTGTGATCAATGTGTTTATAGTACCAGATGGATGAAGCAATGTTGGAACATTTAAAAAATATGTTTTAAAATTTATTAATTTAAAACTTGTGTATGCAATATTGCCTACTAAATGCCATAGTGGCATTGGCATCGCATAATATTTATTGCATAATAGTTAACTCAGAAGAACACAGACCCAAAGTGGAGCACTATAGGAGACACTACAATTCAATAAAGGGGATGGAGAAGCGAGATACTGTTATTCCCCCGAAATATCAAGCCACCACCATAACTTTCCAGAGCCAAGTTATTTGATTCCCTGGTTTACAGATTTTTCTGTGATCATTTTGGCTCTGGCGGTCAAAAATATAAATAAATATAATTTAATATTTTGGCCAGTCGGTCGGGTACAATATAAAAATACAAATAATTGGAGATGATAAATGGTTGATCGACAGAGAATAAACATAATTGATCAATATAATTGTCAATAATTGTTATAAACACAACTACACATTAGATTTGAATGCTTGTCAATAGCAGTAAATGTTATAAATTATACTTTTATTAACTCTCTCCATGCTGAAGGCAAACAGAGATGCCCTAAAGAGCAGTGCCTGTGTCTAATCCAGCAGGGAGAGGGTTAAACATATTTACCAGTAAGTAATCAAATTGGCCTGAACTTTGTGACCACCATTGCCTACCAGTCTTTTTCATGTTCAATGATGGGTTATACGACATTTTCCTTCACCATTTATTACGATAATTTTCAAAAGACTTGTGGACAGTCGGCAGAATATAATAAAAATAATTATTTAAATGGAAAAAAATTGGGTTGGCGCTTCTGTAAACCAGGGAGTCAAATAACTATGGCCTAACCCATAAAAAAAAAAGAAAAAAAGATTTATCTGGAATGAAAATGATGCCGATAACTGAATAATTTGCCACCATCGCCTTAATGTTTCATTACGAAAATCCTACATCAATCAATCTCCAACTATGAGCCTGAGGAAGGATATGCCACGATTTAGCACTTATTGGAAAGTAAATTACGTTTCTATGCGACTGAAGGATATCTCAGATCATCTGGACACACAACAACTTATCTCGACACACAACAACTTATCTCTACACACATCCACACATCTCCACATCCAGCAAGACAATGAGAAAACAAACATGGCAATGCTCCAGGAAGCCACTGCAAGGTACAATATTACTCCTGGCCGGAATGGTTGGACAAACGCTCAAAGAATGAAGACATCAATATGCAACTGTTGATGTCTGATAAGCTGGATGTTGACAATTCATTACTCTGAAGGATCATTGATCGTGCTCAAAGCATGCGATCCTCTGTGACCCAGAACCGGAACAAACGCTCTTCAGAATCGGCACAACCAAGAGAAAGAAACGGCACATATGCCCAAAAATGAATTCCTGGGCTATCCTAACTCTAAGGAAAATGTAACTCCAACCTTGGCAATGGTGTACCTAGCTGGAGATCCCTGGCCCAGAGATTACAAAACTTATGAGTACAATTGCATGCTCAACTCATGTTTTCCCATATAAAACGTCACGTAATCTGAGGGCCATATATAAATACAGATCCATGTTACCATTGATTTTCATTATGGCCTTCTTCAATTAAAATTAAAATTAATATTATCTTGTTAATTATAAAGGAATTGATAACGATCACGTAAAATATTATTATCAAATATTCAAGTAAAAAAAACAACAATAAAATTAAGTGTATTAAGTAAAAAAAAAATCATATCAGAATTTCAAGTAAATATATATTACAAAGAATATGGGTTTGCAGTAGGTGTATTGAGTTAATAAAGGTTTGTGAAATTGGACCCCTAGTCATACAGGAGAACTGCATCAATTGTTCCAGCTAGCTGCTTCATCAATTGACCGGACTTAAGGCATACTGTCATCTATAACCTGTGTAAGCCTCTGTAACAAACGTGCCAAAAACAAACAAATACTTATGAGGACCCATTATCCCATGAGTTAATCACTGTCCAACCGATGTCATACAATTTATCTTGCTAGACGCTTATTGCAATTACATTCATTTACCTGGCAAGACACGTAGTTAACTCCGCCACAAGTTATTAGTTGCAGTGCATGCACAAGAATGAAATCATTCATGAATTTCACATCACGTCATTCCTGTTAATTCAAAGATATCTTCAAAAATAGTGTAATCTCCAATTAACTGCATGTAGATTAACTGAAATCTAAACACAAACATAAATTACAAACCATAGTTGATTTTATTAAAATTTTAAATAAAAAGAATATTATATATAATTATCTTCATTGTGGATTAAAAATGAGATGCTAAAATCTTTAATATGTTTATTTTAAAAATAAAATAAAATAAACTCCCACGGTTTTATTTATAAATATCTGCTTTTACTTTCATGTGTTCTATTCACGTCCGAAACTGACGTCATTATTACCCCTCTCCCCTAAAGAAATATCATTCAAAGAAAATCATTTATGCTAGTCAAAATTATTTAAGGTTAATGTATGCACACCCATATATAGTAACATGTTCACCATCAAAGCAATCCCTAAATCCTTTACTACCGTATATTCTCACTTGTTATTTAAAGCCTGCTATCATAAAATATATGCGTGAATGTATGTAAATGTATATGCATACAAGTTATATATGTATGGACCAGGTAAATGTATTTACGTCCATGTGAACTTTGGTTCTATAATGACTCATCGTGGACGCCTATGACCGTGTGAGCTGAATGCCTACTTCGGTCATTAGACGGAGACCAGTCTGCAGTCAATAGACAGTCGCCAGTCCTGAGCTACTGAAGGTGTTGTTCGGAAGACATTTACGACCAAATTACCGCGTCTGAAGTCAGTACAGGAAACACAAAGACACAAATTATCCCCACTTTTTTTTTCTTTCCCCACTTTGCTTGCTCAGCAGATAATTTTAGATATAATATAAAGACAAATATGTACTTGTCGTAGGCAATATTACCAAAATAAGTGTCATGGGTAATATTACCATTGTCGCGAAGGTGGTACTTTTACTGATTAACCCCCAACATACCAATTTACTGCAGTTTTTCTGAATAACTTTATTTTTAAGTAGTCCTTTATGGGCATAGAAATAGTGATTTGTGGGTACACATTATGGGCCCAAATACAGCAGTAATAAGTCAACAAATTTGGATGCACGAATTGTGCATAATGTACACACTATTGATGTCCAAATACAGCATTCTAGCTATACATGGGAGCCGTAATATTGCATTGCAATATTGCATAGCCGTAATATTGGTAATGGGGAAACATGGTGGCCAAATCGTGCTAGGGAGATAAGGAGGGTAAATAGGGTTCTATAACTACCAACAATGGATGCCCAAATAGAGCATTATGTGTATACATTGTAAGAAAATTATATTATAGCAAATCCAAAATGTTCATTTCAAGTTTACACTATCAGGACCTAAAATAGTGCAGTATAGGCATAAGTAAAAAACATTAGTCCATACTATCCAAAAATATGTACACATCACAGAGGTCCGACGTCGAGACTAACTGAAGCAGCCATATCATATAAGCATTAAAGCAGCTGAAGGGATTACATATCTACATGCATGTGTATATAGAATACAGATCTTGTGGATAAATCACGACAAAAGCCTTATTGTGGTTGATCAAACCAGTAAACAATGGGGAAACGTACAGCCATTCAAAGGGAAAACATTGTGACATGTTTTGAAAAGTGGGTCATGGCAACATCGCCACTACAAAGGTCACATTCCTATTGAGAATCCCCCATGCCTTTTTTTTTAGCTTTGATACATAATTACAGTAAATTAGGTTTACAGCAATGCATCAACTTCATACCAATATGTTATCTGGTAAAAATGAATCAGAAATCTTTTGCAGTGAAACATGTTTATCTTCAAGACATTTGTCAACAAACCAACCGGCTTTTGACAAGCAGAAGTGTAGAAATCTATTAATCAATATCCAATATATGCACATCATCACCTTTTGATCTCTTCAGGAAATCATGCAGGAAACACCAGCTGAAGATAGTGGAAGTGAATCAGGACGGGAGCATTACTTGTTGCATTCCTTCGTGGATAGTAAACTGTCACCAACTCAAGAACACACAGGCTTATATAGAGGAACATATACTTAGGACCAGCCACCATTTTGGAAATAAAGTTAGCTTTATATGATTTTATCAAAACAGAATTTCTAAATGTCTACAGGTTCCAGGTACTCTTCAAGAACTTGCAGACACATTAGAAGAAGAATGGTGCCAGATTCCTCAAGCCAAGTTGCGAAATTTGTTAATATGGCTTCCCCATAAATATCTGCTGGCTCTTAATATATATTGTGGAGTATACTATGATGTATTATTGTCATAGTAGAATAGATGAAATAATGCAAGCTATACAAATGAGATATCATGAATGTATATAATAATTTTTCAAATCAGAGTATTGGGGTTTTGTGCTTCTCACAAAAGTATGATAGCAATAATCAGTGATCTGTTAATCATGGGAGGAAAACCTGAAAAAGTTGTGTTTTACAGTAAGACTCATAAGCCATGATAATACAGGCAATCCAAGGATGCTGCCTGCACAATACAGATACAGACACTGCTCACATGCTATCCAACATGTAAAACAGGATCCTGTTCCCCAGAACAATCATAGCACTACAAGAGTCTTCACTCCTATAGACATATAGTGAGACAACTCTAGTAGAGCTATGATCATTCTGGGGAATGGGACACTGGCCACCGTTCCACAGACCAATTGTAACACTATGATAATCGTAGCGCCTTAGCAGCTCCATGTTGACGTATAGGAGATATGACTCTCGTAAACGTTGCGATTGTTCTGGGGAATGGGACCCTGGTCTCCACTACACAAAAAGATACCAGACCATCGGATGAGAACCAAACTGGAAAATTTGACGTAGTAATCCGACCACTAGCTATAACACTATCCCCCCTACATTTCCAATCAGAAATCCAGGAAGATAAACTAAAAAAACAACAACCTGTAAACTGTACATAAACAAATTTAACCCTCTCCTTGCTGGATTAGGCAGGCACTGCTCCTTGTGGCATCCCCAGTTAACCACCAACATGGAGAGAGTTAAAATGTAGCTTTCTATGGTCAATCCAGAAGATTTCTCGATTCCGATTGGTTGTCAATCACTGTTTTTGACCTTTCTACGACCTCCATAAATCTCGAGAGACTGATCTTAATGCTCCCCCCACGTCCCATATAGCATTGATCGCAGAATGGACGCAGTTACTGCTATATACAAACCGCACTTGTTACTAAATATAGAAATATCGAACACGTCTTGTTGAGAATATTGTGTCCACTTCTAAAATGATCAGTAATAATCAGAATCAAGTAAAATGCAAACATATATAGATATATTAATTTGTCAACATCTCCCTGCTGGGTTAGGCTCTTTGGGGTGCCTTCAGCATGGACAGAGTTAAGTTAGCTAGAAACGGCTTCAAAAAGGTCATGTGAGAAATGTATTTATGTCATGAGAAACAGTGGTGATATATCGTGTTGACATTTAACCATCATGACATATTGATGACATTACGTCATGAAGTGTTTTGTCGACATTCCATTGCATGACAGATTGAGGTTGACGTTGACCTTTCTGGTGAAGGTGATCTTCAAAATTATGTCAAAATTATCCCAGGCCAGTGGGCCTATCCAGTTATTCCTTACATAAATAAGATAATCACTCTTATCTATGTTCAATTTCGACCATTTACGATAAGTTCAGACCCTAAATGTGGTCTTGTTTCTTATATTCCATGTCTGAGAGAGAGTCAACAGCACGATAACAACCCTTCATCTTATTTGTCATAGCAAATCAAGGTTGTCGTGGATTTCCCCTGGGAAAACTGCATGTCATCAGCAGAGCAACAGTGTGCAGGCTTAACCCTCTCCATGCTGAAGGAATTTGGAGATGCCCTAAAGAGCAGTACATATGCCTAATCCAGCAGGGAGAGGGTAAACCTACGCTGTCTTAAATGCAATTTTCCTACGATAGCCTTCAGGAGAAAACGATTTGAAAATGATGGGAAAAAGGGACATTGTCCTACATGACAACCAGCCTAAAGCTAGTCTGCACTGCAAAGATAATGATTTTATTGTTATTATTCCTGCCATTATTTCTAGACCATGTGTAATAGTTGGAGATGATCAACTTCGACTGATCTGGATTTTGTACGTCATAAACATTGATGCTACAAGCTACATTGGAACCTATCGACTTGGTACTTTTGCACCCTTTACAAATAGTATTTGCCGCCTCCATGGCGTAATGGTTAGAGCGTCGCAGAGTACAGAAGGTCGCAGGTTCGATCCCCGGTTGTGTCGTACCAATTGACGTTAAAAGATGGTACTTGTATCCCCTGCTTGGCGCTCAGCATTAAAGGGGTAAAACATCTATCTGCGGCATGATATTCCTGTTAGCTAGCACTAAAAGAAACCTGTTGGAAATCCAGACTAGTACAAGCAATACATATGCATGCAAGCCATGAAACAATCTTGAAAGTGGTTTTAAACCCCAAATCAACCAACCATCCAACTTTTGTGCTAGAGATGACACTTCAAATGAATTACATTAAAAAGATTTATTTATATATTTGTGCCATCAAATTAATGGATTGTTTCATAAATGGAGGGTTATTGAATTAAATAATCTCTTTGAAGATTGGTAATAGTGAAAGCTTTCAAGGAAATGTTCAATATTGCCATTGGTTTTGAATTTCCATTAATATTAACTTTATTACATCTGTGAGTGAAAAAAACAACCAACCACATAGGAGGTACACATTACATCAATGAAACCCTCAAATGTTGCAGCTCAAGTTTTAATGATCCCAAGGGAGTTGAAAATATTCAAAATGCACACAGCAACGCGTTGTAACGGTGGGGTATGAATTGTCTACAAGTACCAGACCTAGAACATACTGCAAACCATGCCCTATCACTATAATACTAGTAGAATATACTGCAAACCTCATCACATCACTATATAATATAGTTAACTAGCTTGAACATGACAGTACTTAATAGTACAGTTTTGACCCTGAGAACTCGTTAGGAGGACTGATGGCGATAGCCGAAGATAAAATATTCAGATCAGGCAATCACAACATCAATAATCAAGGACAACCATCATAACTCAATGATGTCCTGTTGCTCCTTCCTTTTAGCAATTGAAGAACCTCCGTCCTGTCTGTACAATAAAGGTCAAGTGCTTTGTACAAGCACAACCATAAATGATCAGCTGTGTTTGTGGTGCAGTTTTTGCTGGCGAAAAACGTAAGTTGAATAGTGGCTGATCTGGGGAATTAAGAAAGGACTAGGAGTAAGTATCAAAATAGAAAGTCCTCATTACAGTCAAATTTACTTAGTATCAAGTGACCAGGGTCCTTTCCACAGAACAATCACAGTCGTAACTCTGATACGCCAACACAGAGTTACGACTCTCGTAGCACTATGATCTTTCTGTGGAATGGGTCCCTGATGGAATGGCATAAATTTAGCAAAACATGAAGGAACGAAAATAAGTTAGTATCGAGTCAATGAAAACGATTAGTTTAGATCAGACTAAAAGAAATGACTAAACTATCAATCAACTTTTCTTCAAAGTGATTTTTGTCTAAGAAGTTAGGAACCAAGGTCCATTCTGTATCATTTTCGACAATTCTTGCAATAATTATTTCATGCATGTTCAATGTACATGAAAACTATTGACTGCCAAGATAAGTAACGCTCCTGGCCAAATATCAGACATCTATTTACATTGGAATTGTGTTCTCGCATAACAGACATGTAGATATTTAGACAATCATAGGTACACATATATTCCAAACATATGTAAAGTACATGTAAAGTACATGAACAGAACAGAAACATTATGACCACCGCCAAGATAAGAAACCTACTTAAGACATAGAATTATACTGTGATTGTGTTTTCGTAGACAATCATAGGCACATATATGTTATAAATCTATGGAACACACGTGGACAGAACAAAACAATAAATAGATCCAGTGCCAATCGGATGAATATCTATTTACAAGATCTCCATGGCGATACCTTGATCCCATTCTGTTTCCATCGAACAACTAATTACATGCCTGAAATCAAGACTGACATCAATAGTTCTAAATGCTGAATTATTTATCAAGGTGGCTTTAAACACCAGAAATTAATCCGAGAGGAAAAGCAAACAGTATCTGCTGAGCTGGCTTATTTTACAAATTATCTGACTTGTAGGAAAGATGCATGAATAATAATTGGAAAATGGCATGACATTATGCCTCTGTGTTAAGTATATGGATCTGACCAAATTTAGGTTTATGATTCATAAAAATGGCACAAATCATGCGTCTTTAGGACGTATCTGTGGATTTGATGATGTAAAAAAAAATATAGTGCGATATTGTGCGTCTGTGAAATATGTGTTGACCAAATAGTGGTAATATTTATGACATCTACATCTTGCTCAGTCGCAAAATGTCCATTTCACATTCATGCAAGATGACAAAACCTAAAAACAACCCTTATCCAGGTTACAATAAAATTGAAATCCAAAAACCACTAACACCGCACTCGAAATTCATCAATGTAAATTCATGGATAATTTCTATTGAAAATCCTTCATAAGAAATTATTATCAAATTGAACTGAAACTGCCTGCCTGATATTCGATTAAGGTAAGAAGATCGCCTGCTAAATTTCATTTGAAGTAGAGCCTGAAAAAAAAGATACACAACATCGGAGCCAGTGATATTGCGTATATTCAATCCAGTGAGTATTGACCGTGACTGATATATATTCACACGACTTGGATTTATGAAATTTTGTAGACTCCATATCATTTCCTGATCAATATCCGAGAAAAGAAAAAGTGCATCTTTGTCAACTGAATATTTACAATTTTTACACATTTACAATTTTAATAAATGACTGTTGTTTGTATCAACTTGCATAATCCACAAATGTTAATATTAGACTAAACCCATGTCACATACATCTAAATACACACAAAAAAATGGTTCATATATGCTATAGGTATATAAGTACTGACACTGCGATACAATAACATCAAATGGGAACTGTCTCTAATGATTATCGTGCTTTAGTCTGCTGTGTGCAATCCATTACCACAATCTATATCGGGGAAGGTAGTCGTCACATTGTGTTTCATTATTCATGTCAAGGGAGTTTACAAGGTGTATATGCATATATTCGGAGTCTGAAGTTATATATTAACCTCTATAATACTGACAAGAGCAGTGAAGAAAGAAAATCGATATATAATGCAATATATACATACCGGTAACAACTATGAAATACAAATCGAGGATGTTGTTGCTTTCCTTTTCTTTTTCCTCTTGAAGTTTATTGGTTGGCAAAGATGGGTTGTAATGTTAATTAAATCCGACGTATGGATGTGTAACAATGGTCTTGCTATCTCGGTAACAATTTGTTATGCGGGCATTTCACTCTCAATGACGTTGTGTTGTAGTATACAAGAGCTTACTATATTTCATTGAGCTTACTTTTTGTTGCGTATGGTCCATTCAAATAAACTACATGGAACAATTTGGAATGGCTCCCTTGAGAATGGCAGTTCTGATAATATAAATTACGTTCTTGAAATGAATATTTGCATTCCCACATCAACTTCAAAATGAGTATACCTTCTTTGTTTTAAGTACTTGAATAAGAATTGTTTTGGCTATGAAGTTTTTATGAAAATGTATACAGGGATATTTTCCATAACGTATTAAATGGTGGCAGCACCTGCATGGCACTTCCTGTTGAAGAGTAGTTCAGCAGCAACTGGCGATCATGATGGTCATTGGCTTACAAATCTCAGTAATATTAGCATCCTCAGTGTTATGAATTGCCATAACGGAGGGCTTATGGTTTATCCAGAAGTAATGCTTTATGGCAATTCATAAGTCCGCTTTATGGCAATTCGTAATGCCAGCTTTATGGCAATTCATGGTAACCTCCTATGGTGAAATGGTTATGAAACAAAAATAACTTCTTTTTAGGCATTATCTAAAATCCCTGGTGAATGGGTTTTGTAAGTAGTTTGTGCACTAACTCTGGCAAGCATTATAGATTAGTCTGAATATGTATGCTCCTAACCTTCTCCATGCTGGACGCAACTGGAGATACCCCAAATAGCAGTACCTGTGCCTAATCCAGCAGGAAGATAGAGAAGTTGAATGGTAGTGATTTTAGCCTTTTTACTCAGGCAACCCATCCTCGGACCGCAGGGGTACTTAATTCCATTCAGGACTCACTTAATGTGGCACACATCCAGAGAGAAAGCTGCGCAAACAGTTTAGCAGCAATAAATAGAATGATAAAATCTATTTCATTGGATAGATTTTTACACCTAATTCATCGGGAAAATTATTTCATTGGTTGGCTGTTTGCACAAATTTCCCTCTAGATGTGTGCCAGGGGTACCACATGAATTGAGTCCTGAATGGAATTAAGTACCGCTGGTGTGCAAGGATGAAGGCAACCAGACATTCACCATAAAACAAAGAGATATCGATTAAACCAGCAAGAGCAAGATTAATTAATATAGCTAACAAACAATTTGAAATATATTAGGTGGCCTGCTATGATGACATTATATATATATATATATATATATATATATATATATGGTATATATATATACACACTGGTAATGAAAACCATAGGTGTTCTTGCAATATGTTCCAATCATCTCTGTACTGTGTTACCGAGAGTGGTTAGATTACTATCATTGTTTGCGTACCTAGCAGATACATTGTTACCTTCCGACCACAAACGAGATGACTACCACAAAGTGCCAATTTTGCAAAAATACGTTCCATTTGTGATTATCCATTATATATAACATATGTAGCTATAAATTCCTATTAATTACTGTCATTAATGTTAATTACATAAGGTGCTCAGTGATAATTTGTTAGGAAACCGACAAACTTAAAGTGGATTATACTTAGAAGTCTGAAATGCAGACTCAACCTGCAATAACATCCTTTGCTACACCAGTAATAATGTAAAAATTGATCGGTTGATTTGTTGTTTTTTCGCTGCAGGAATACTTCACTCATATGAGACGAAATTCATAAAAATACATAAAAATAAAATAATAAATAAAATAAAATAAAATAAAATAAAACAATTTTTTTTTTAATTAAAAAATATATATCAAATCAAATAAATAATACAGGTAGATCTACTAATTACGTCCGATTTGAGACCATAAACAAGTTCTATATATTGTACACATAATATTCAAGAATTTCAGGTACAAATGAGAAAGCTACCATACTGATAATATGAGTAGATATTCCAATTACAGTTGTTAATGTGCGGAGGAGAAATGTGCTAAATATTAACCAGCCAATCATGATCCGTCCTTGTCAGATTTCCGTCATTAATTGGACATCCTATATATGGCATCATTAATGGACAGTGATGCACCGTGATTTCTATACATCAACAGTATTATGGAAAATGATCATTGGATTCAGAATCTGTAAAATCATTGACATATGGAGAAATACATAGACACAAACAAATATAATAAAACATTATATACATTAAAAAAAAGAATAACACAAACCAAGTCTAGCCATAATTATTTAAGGTTGAAAAACAAAATAAAATAATACATAGACCTCCCCAAAAGAACCACAACACAACTTCTAGCAGGTGATACAGTACTATCCATTTTCATATATCGCCAAGAATGTCTCAAAGCCAAGGAAAACCACATAACATAGCCTATTGTACATACCACTAACTATATATTTTCATATGAAGATATATCTCCAAGTAAGTCACGAAAGCCAAGGTTCAGCATTATGCATTTGCACGTGTACAGTACTATCGTGCTGCGTTTACTACAAGTACCGTGGATATATTAATATCAGAGTGGGTTATTAAAAACAGCTGATCCTACTAACCGACCAATGCTCATTCATGCATGCAACGTAAATCACAAATCTGCATTATGCACTGGCAATGTTTACGTACAACCTGACATGGGAACTTTCTGTATATTTTTCTATTGCCTATTTAACATCGCTAATGCATGTTTAGTCTCTACTTAGGCGGTGTTATCGATACAAATTTGTCATACGAATACATACAGGTATACACGTCGTGAAACGATTTGCATTATGCACTGACCATATTTACGTACAACGTGACGTGGGAACTTTTGTATCGCCTACTAAACACTGCTAATGCACATCAGGCCCATGTTTAACGAAAAGTGTCATACTGTATCAGCCTGAATCAGTCTGTGCACGATGCTTTTACCATAGCATGAAATGACGCGTACCTCAATTTAACATTATAACAGGTAGGGCCCTTTCGTGAAACGCAGGATTGGTCGTTATTTAGGGAGAATTAACTGCTGACTTGATGTCATAAAATGATATTATCGATGCACGTCACAAAATGATATTATTGATACAAATTTGTCATAAAAATACATACATGTACGGACATAGTCGTCGGTGTCAGTGTATACATGTATGTGTTTGTTACTGCTATGCTATTATGGAAAAGCTGGCACTTGCACAAATGGACGAATCCACTGGAATGAAAGGGAATGGGGGCTGGAGGGATAGAGAAGGGGAGGGTGGGACAGAGCGAGGGGGAGATGGAGGGAGCACCTGTTGTCATGATACTACACGTTTCTCCTCGAAATAATCAATTGGCAGATTGGCGTGGCATGTCTAAACAAATACATACGAAACAATGCAATTATTATACGATTTCTACACAACTAGAGACCATAACGCAGCATGTGTAATCAATGAAGCGCTATACAATTATTATATGACTTGTATGCAATTAGATACCATGGGGCAGTACATGTAAAC
Source organism: Lepetodrilus schrolli (assembly GCA_032361225.1). Taxonomy (NCBI): domain Eukaryota; kingdom Metazoa; phylum Mollusca; class Gastropoda; order Lepetellida; family Lepetodrilidae; genus Lepetodrilus; species Lepetodrilus schrolli. The sequence continues at coordinate 17,614 of JAUTBT010005601.1, forward strand.
AAATACATCTGAATTGCTAAACCTTTACTATACAATGTGCATACAATTGGCGAGTGAGTTATTGTTGCTGCAGGTATATTTCACCCATACGCGACAATCAAACAATCAGACACCAAGTGCAGTAAATGAAAACAAATGCTCGGTACAAAAATTAAAGGTACACATCATAATTGATTTTGAGTATATAGTCTGGCAGGTAATGTTACAAATCCCTGATTGGTATCGTTACTCAAAAACAGGTTACAGGTCACTAAAGTTTTGCACAGTTATGAAATGCATATACATTGCCAATTCCAAAACTACAACTTCATAGATCGCTGAATAAAAATCATGTCTATTTAACCTATTACTATTTTACTTCGCACTTTTGCTAAATATGCTGAGGGGTGCTGTTCTATCATGTAATAGCGATTTATATATTCAAACACCAATGACAATTGGTAATGTGAGATTCATCAATCAATAATAAGGGTTATCGCAGAAGAAATTTAAGCATGGAAAGTTTTGCATAGTGTATATCGAGATATGGAGGCCATGATCATAAAGGAGAACACATTTCAACTTACGAGTTCACGAATTGTACCTTTAAGAATTTTTGCATCGAAAGAGTCCCATTAGAATTTCTATGCACGTTTTGGTACCATCCCCGGCCCAACGAATCTTCTGTATTGTATGAACTTTTGAGAGTTTTATAAAGCATGACAAGTTTGCTTCGTATATGTATATTTACTTTAGTTACATTTAGTATGCATATACATGTGTGTGCACTTTCCGATTGAAGATATTAGTAAACTTGCGTGACATAACTGTTGATAACGATATATGCTCACCTGTCAGTACATGGACAATACGAATATTCATGAAATTGTCATATGACCAATTGTCATTGCTGTTCAAATACATGTAAATCGCTGTTACATGATAGAATGGCATCCCTCCACATATTTACCAAAATTTTAAAGCAAAATAGTAAGAGATTAAATATACATAATTTTTAATCGGTGATCAACGGAAATGCAATATTGGAACTGGTTGGATACACGTATTTCCTAATACTGTGCCAACTTTGAGTGACATGAAATAGTTTTTGAGTAACAGTACCAAACAGGAGTTTGCAACATTACCTGCCAGACCATAAAGATACTCTTCAATTTTGATAAATCCGGAAGGCTTATACATGTTAAATTTCTCTGGCTTAAAGACGAGTCTTGTTGTGATAACGGCCATAACACAGCTGCATGGGCCATTAGGTGTACATAAACACCACCTATGCATAGTGAAGCATACTGAATGCACATTGATCCATTGCTCAGGGCACTCCTATAGCACAATACCATCAAATAGCACTGAGCATACATGCTTCGTAGAGAGGATCTGGCATGTTGTAAATATATATACATTATTATTATTATTATTGTGAAATATTCATCAGTTCATGTGGTCAATCTTTGGGCATGTTTTAGATGGAGGATCTGGTGCATTGGAAATACACTATCATTATTATTATTATTATTATCATTATTATTTTGAAATATTCATTTTAAGACTTTGAGCATGCGTTAGAGTGGTGCATTATACATAGCATTATCTATCATAATACTACATTATTATTATTATTATTATTATTATAATCTATCATCATCATCATCATCATTATTGTTATCACTGTTACCCTCGTGTACATATTTCTGTGTGCAGACTTACAGAGCGAGTCTAGCGTCCCAGTACTGGCGCTACTTGACCTGCGGTCCTGGAGCTGCTGGGTGATGCGCTTGTCCAATTGGACGCTGTGACGCTTGCGCCCGGCGCGAGCCCTGTACGCCTCCTCCCCCTCCTCATCCAACATGTTCTGCATCTTCTCCCCGTCATTGAACTTATCAAAGTTATCGCTCGAGTGCGTCTTGAAGTTCATGAACTTCTTCGAGAACATCTCGGTCATTTTGGCGATGTTGGTCCAATGTCAACTGGACACTGGGTTTTTCCCCACGAGTATCTGATTTTTCCGAATAATCCAAGTTTCCGAATAGGCACGTGTCCGTGTGTTTACATACACCAAAACCCCGGGTAATACATTCAGATCCGACCAGGGCACAGATGTTCTTCTTTCCCAAATGGGTCCCAATCTCCTATCCTACCTATCCTAGTATTAAATTGGACAACTGAGGTCACTGGCCATCACTGCCTCGTGACTCCCTGGGTCCAGTCACGGATAGAAGAATCCAATCAATTGGGTCCGGGTCTGGATCCCCAGCCACTGGTGCTGTTGGTGCTATGGTGAAGAAGTAGCAGTCACCTCAGAGGGCACCTTGACTGGTCTACTACACACCGTGTACACACCAGACTCCTGTCTTCCCCTCTCGCAGAGTAGTGCAACACAAGACACGGCAGCCGTAGCAATGGGGGAAAATCCAATCTGTCCTTCCCTAGTCTATGACCCTGTGTTATGATTGCATCGTCCTGGTTTCCACTGCCTACTGCTGCCAATGAGCACAAAATAGACAATAACCTATACACTCGATACCACCCCTATAGAAGGATCTTCCTATGTAGACTTCACACTGTATTGGATCAGTCCACTTGCGTTATAGGGGGTACCCACGAGCTGGTAATTAGACAGTGTCTGAAACTGCCGTGTAACTGATAAAGTTTAGTCCAGCATGACAAATAGGATTAGCCTGAACTTGATCTGGTAAATCCAATACATGCCATTTGATTAGGTGAAAAACAACCGATTGTATACGTGTGTGTGTGTACAATACATACTGCAGTATGCAGGGGTGTCTGATTAACAAGGGAAACAAAAATTATCAGGAATCATTAGCCATTCTATTAGCATTCCAATGGTATTATTTCTGGATCCAATCAACATACACATGATACAAAACTGACTGTCACTTCAAGTACAGATATATCAACATGGATCTCTCTCTACCAACAACCTGTCCCAAAATATATTTACCAGCGAAAACCTGTGTGAATGGGGAACACTGATAAAAATCAATACCTTCGCATATAAAAAAAAAATAAAAAAAATATCTATGCCTATTTAACATTCACGGACAGGATTAAAAATACAAGCAGGAAAAACCAAACATTTTACACATTTTCTGTTGATTACTGCCCCGCCTTCTATATCGAAAGTAATTATTGAGCTATAGTCAGTTTCAGATTGGTCAAATTGGCAAGCTGATATATACAGAGTGACATCGGTAGTGGGGTTTCCTTGAGGAAGGATACAGTGCTAGGGTCATGACAGAATCAGAAAACCTACGAAGACATCCAAACACTTGTGGTATCTAGGGAAAATTCAAGTGCCGAGTCGTTGTCACTACGCCCCAGTTACGACACAACTCATCCTCTATATCAGTCGGCAGGGTCGAAAACCAACATTTATCTTCCAGCAGAATTAAATACAAATTTCTAGTTTCTGACAATTTATCTTCAGTAAAGTTTCACATCTTTAGAAATACTCTTTAAATTAATGTTGTGAAACATTTAATAACAAAGCTGAAGAAAACTTGTTTTTAAAAGCTGAACAAAGTACCATATTCTCATGGCTCTTTGTTCTTGCAAGTAACAATACAAATTTTAAACTTCAGAAAACCAGAATAATCAGCTTTTTAATACTTACTTTGTACTTCACATGAACATCGTTTCAGAAAGATGTGAAATTAATCGAAGCCTAGAGCATCCCAAATAATGTGTAGTCAGGCAATGCATTAACTTAGCAGATTCTTACAACAATAATGAATGAATTACTGCTTTATGTGACAATACAACAATAACAGTAGGTCGCAAATGAAATGGTGAACAATGGTTTACCAATAATGGATATAAAACAAACAGTTTTTAGCACATTATAACTAGCAGTTGACTATGCAAATAATTGAGGTCAAAGGTCATAAAAAACACACACTGTTTTCAAAGCATGCCAGGCCACAATGTTACATCCAGACCCATTTTGCTTTAAAACTAATCACCTACTTTTATGTCTACATTGATTTCCATACGTAAAACAATATCAATGCACAAGTAAAATCTGCATATAAATATGGGCAATGTTATAGATTTGTTTAAAATGCCGTTGCAAGTGGCATTAAACACTGATTATTCTATATTTTTCTATAGTACAAATCCATACCGATATAAAATTGAACACATTATTTATATTGGAATGTGAGTGAGTTATTGTTTTTCACATCACAGCAAGGATCTTTCACCAATACATGATGATGAATATTTAATTATAATATAATAATTATTAATAAAATAATAATAATATAATAATAATTATTGGAATGACCTGTCACTCAATCTGGGACAAAACCGTATCACTATAAATCAATACTTGCTAAAATAGACCTGTTTACAAATATACTATTTCCCTGAACACATAAAATGAGGAGATACATATACATATACATATACTTATTATTATTATACATATGGAATTATTTTCTCATGTGTTCAACTGCTAGAGAAGAAGACGTGTGTAATCTTAGTCATCATGGTTTTACGTTTCTTCACCAGTAATCAAATTTCACGTCCGAGTATTTATTCGGTCAGGACATGGTCATCCTTTCACCTGACTTCATCTGAATCCATCTTACTTCATGATTCATTAACCCCTTTGAGGTCAATACTCCACAACAGATGTAAAATTTGTCTCTTCATATTAACATACAATTGAGATGTTTTTTATAAATAAAATTAGGTGTAAAATGTTATCTTCATATAATAATAAATAATGTGAACATTTATATTGCACCAAATCCATGCTCATTCTCATTGCGCTACATTATTACCCCAGTCAATGGATATGTGTGCTCTCAACAACTCCCTGGGGAGTATACAACCCAAGATGCCGTTCAAGGAACTACAAGGTTATCAGTCCATCTTATGCTTAATAGAGCAATGTTAATTGTGCGGTGTGCTATTTTATCAAATATTTCTCTTAAAAAGGAACCAGTCAAGTTAAAAGTAAGCAGTCAGTATATTCTATAAAGTACACATTAAATACATTAAAGCTACAATCTGTTATAAACGTTATAATCTGCTACAGTTATAAACGCATATATACAATAAAGATGGGATGTTCACCTTTAAGCAAATGTACCCATTACCAAATTAATGACGTCTATGAAGACGGCACAATTTACATAAGACAACTTCATATCCCCCAATATGACTATCAATTTTAATTTGTTAATAAATATAACTAATTTCTTAATTATTACTTTTCGTACACTGCAACATTTCGCATGCATAGAAATAATTGAGACGGTCCAAATTAGCACCAAACATCTCTGAAGATGATTATATAATTAAACCAAAAGAAATTGCCATTTTGTTTCATCAGCACATTAAGAAATCATGAAGACTAAAAAATTGGTTAATGGTGCTATTAACAGATGGTGTAGTGCGACTATTATTATAATCACAGACATGGTACTACCAGGAGTTCCTGTATTTAGGCCCACGCGAAATTTAGCCCGTGGGCTTAAAAACAGAAGCTCTTTCTGTATTTAGACACATGGGCTTAAATTCAGAATTTTTGTTCTGCCACCCAATGGTTAACAGACTTCTTTTGTTCTTTTATGTTGTTTCAATTAAAACAGGTGCCAACACTACTAGTATATATATTGTAATTTCTTTGCATCAGAAACACAAAATCCGTATATATAATGGGTAGTTCCAAATTTAAGCCCTGGGCCTAATTTCAGATTAAAACATTCTCTTTCAAATGTGACATTTTTAGTAATTTAGCCTGGAGCTTAAATACGGGAATTCCCGGTACGGTTCCTGGTGTTACTAAGTGGAAGGAGTGAGTGAATGATTATGGAGTTTAACATCCTAGTAGAAGGATAAAGGGAGTCGAACGGTGACGTAGATCAAACTCTCCTGTAAGGCAGCATAAGCATGGCATGTGGCAGACTGAATGTATGTATTGATAGTATTGATGAATTTTTACTAACGTTGAATGTCAAACGTACACCACGCAAGACATGGAATGACTTTTCGAGCAGCTAAATCAATAGTACGTATTTTTTATATATATTTTTATATATCAGTAGGCAGTATCATTTCATGATTCAACAACAACCATCAAATCAGATGGTAGCTGTAAGTAATTAGCGAAAGGGTATATTTCTAGACTAGTACAAAATCTGGATTTAAAAAAAGAAATCATACTTGTTGGGAAAAGATAGTTGTATCAGAATATGTAATAACCTTGTTAATGCCCCCAATGTCCTATGCAAAGATAATCTTGCCACTTTAAGATACAGAAATGCTTTAACGTCATATAAAAATATGATATATTTCAATAACATTTTACTGCCACACCCGATCACTGAGTGTACAAATGGTATGATTATATTATCAATGAATACAGATATGGCACTCTCCCAACTGGGACCTGGTATTCATGACTGATAAGGCTTTGGAAGTGTGCAGAATTTAACGGATGGTTATCATCACGTGCCAACTACATGAACTACGTGAAGAAAAGGTATGTATTATTACGACATTTGCTGACACATGATTTTCTGCACTTGAAGTGCATGTTAGGCAAGTTTGTATGTGGAGAGACAAGAAAAAAAGTCATGTTATATATTTCAGGATAAACTATGGTAATGTCATATAATGTTTTTTAATACATTTTTAGAACTTTCTGTTGTTATACATTTTGGTTTTCATGAAATTCAGAACGAGTGATTATGGAGTATAATGTCGCTGCGGGGATCTTTCACCCATTTGCAATGAATGAAATTGAGAAAAGCATAGAGGACAAATATAATTTTTTAATGTCAACATTTATCCATGGTGCAGATTAGAAATTTTAATATTTTTTGTGTGGTTTTGCCATGACAATTAAATGAAAGCATGTATCTATGAGAAATCACATTCCTACATCAGCATTATTTTTTTTAATCTATAAAAGAAAAAGAAAAAAATTCTCTCAATCAAACGATATTTCTACAATCTATATTTTTAGATTCATAAAGCACTCAAATTCAAACAGCATTCCTAACAATATACATTTACATTTCAAACAATATTTCCCCGATATATAAATATTTACATTTTAAAATGCATCATGTTCAAACATCGGTGTCAAACAATGTTACATTATCCATGGAAGAACATCAAACATACAAGGCAGTCTAGATGTACTAAAACAAGTACACCATCCCAAGGACATCCATACTTTAGTCATTAGTGGGTTTTGTGCTAATACATTACCATAGCAACATTATTGTTGTTTACATACACGCCAAGGTTGTTCAGATATCGTGCTAATTCCCATACCTATTTGTCATCACAAACACCTTGGTAATTGACTGACCAGTCAATATCGTGAATACAACAATTCTAAAGATGTTATAAGACTATCATAAAAAAATCAATGATATACATCACCTCAGTGCAATATTGAATACTACCATAGAATAGTATTACATATTTGTCAACATATTGCAACACCAATATGCATCATAACTAGTTGGTTGATTGATTTGGGGTTTAAAGCCACTTTCAAGATTGTTTCACTCACATCATGGCTTGCATGCATATATATTGCTTGTACTAGTCTGAATTTCCACCAGTTTATATAGTGCTAGCTCACTTGGAGGTATATCATGTGGCAGACAGAACATGAATACCCCACTCAGACACAGTATACTGACTTCAAGCCGACCTGTCCTTGCTTTACCCCTTTAATGCTGAGCGCCAAGCAGGGGAACATCTTTTAACGTCTTTTGGTATGACCCGACCGGGGATCGAACCTGGGACCTTCCGCACTGCGGGCCGATGCTCTAACCATTACGCCATAGAGCCAGCCGGCTTCATAACTAGTAAACTATAACTAGTAAACTATATGTCCAATTGATATTGCATTGACTGATTTATTAGTGTACCAATATGTACAATTTGCAATATATTGCCAGCATGCCAATAACTATTATCATTATTATGAAAAAAAATGAAAAAACATTCTTATTGTGTTCACAACACATTTTACATGAGATTTAACTATAATACCTATCTCTAATATCCATATTCAATGAAGAACAGTAAATTGCTATTGTTAACAAATTGAAGCAAATATATTTTAAATAAAGATACAATTTGAATGAATTTGTCTACAATGTATGAAAACAGCAAATTCATAATTATTCCCAATGTCAGCAAATATCCTTTGACCGTTGACATACTTTGTAACCCCAGTTTTTATGCCATATGCCATTACACACATATACAAGTGTTGCATAATTTGATGACCTTGCATGACCGTGACATCATACTTGTATGCAATATCGGATCAGGAAAACCTCCCTTAGAACTTCATGTACCGCATACCAACAATATAACCTTTGACCTGTCTGGAAAATCAGCTGGCATGCTACAAATGCACTGGCAGCTATGTTGGCAGAAACATAGTCAATAACTCTGTATAAGAGACAGAAGAATGCAACTAGTTGTCTACTTGTTTAAGTATTGTCTACATGTCTAAGCATTTCATAGAAAGCTTCCCCAGAAAATACCTGAGAGCACATAATTTATTATTTTGAGCATATATACATGTGACAATTAATCGTACTATTGCAAGCTTTATCGCTATAACTGATGAGGCTAGTTAATTCATTTGTCATCAAACTTGAGATAAAATATTAAATGATTTACTTGTATATACGTTTCTGACTCCAGTATATATATATATACACCTCATCATAAGTTAAGCACCACCAAAATCACATCCCCCCCCAGTTCAAACTCTGGCACAGTTAGAAGCTACACTGCATGAGGAGTGGAACCATTTGCCCCAAATAAACTTTCGATGACTTGTCCTCAATGCATGGTTCAAGCAGTAATCAATGTCCATGGTGCTTACACACTCTATTGAGTGTTCTGTCTTGCAATAGCCTCGTGGTCCCATAAAGAGTCTACCTGGCACCTACTGTAGACGGTTGATGTCCATTACCTATACGAAATGATCAAAGTTTTTCCAAGTTCATAACACACTGACAT